>ML343398.1:0-21889 GCA_005239505.1 Nicotiana paniculata
CCCCAGATTATATTTGCAGCGCCCGTTTAATCTTTCTATAAGACATAGTTGAGCGTGATCAATTCCTTGTGCGCTAATGCTACGTGTAACCTCTCTAGTTGAGGAATATTTACCGAGTATTGCACAGGTGTGATCCTATAGGCCTACAAACCTAGGACCCATTTATTCCCATGTTTTTTTTGTGTGTGTTTAAACTGCTTTACTTGCTTAATGACTAATTCACCAAAAGTGAGTTTGGCCGGGACCTACCATTGTGGACCTCAAGGGGTGCCTAACACCTTCCCCTCTAGGTAATTTCAAGCCCTTACCCAATCTATGGTAATGTAAACTGGTTTCATGAGTTACTTGCATTAGGTTCCCTAAAGCACCTTAAATCCGTTAGGTGGCGACTCTTCAATTTCCATACCCCTTTCCCAAAAAGGAAAGGAGTTTTCGAATGTCGACACTCGATTTTGCGAGAAAAAGGGGGCGCGACATCTTCTTTGCATGAGGCTAAGCATTTCCTTTCCTTGCATGAGACTAAGCATTGTCTCCTAATTGCATGAGACTAAGCACTGTCTACCAACTGCATAAGGCTAAGCATTGTCTTTCCTTGCATGAGACTAAGCATTGTCTCCTAATTGCATGAGACTAAGCACTGTCTCCCAACTGCATAAGGCTAAGCATTGCCTTTCCTTGCATGAGGCTAAGAATTGACTCCCTAATTTCATAAGGCTAAGCATTGCCTTTCCTAGCATGACGCTAAGCATTCTCTCCCTAATTGTATAAGGCTAAGCATTGCCTTTCTTTGCATGAGACTAAGCACTGTCTCGCTAATTGCATGAGACTAAGCATTGTCTTTTCTTTGCATGAGGATAAACATTGCCTCCCTAGCTGTATGAGACTAAGCATTGTCTCTTCTTTGCATGAGGCTAAGCATTGCCTTTCTTTGCATGAAACTAAGCACTGTCTCCCTAATTGCATAAGGCTAAGCATTTCTTTTCTTTGCATGAGACTAAGCATTGTTTCCTAATTGCATTGAGATTAAGCATCGTCTCCTCTTCTTGCATGAGTCTAAGCACGGCCTCTTAAATTGTCTAAGTCTAAGCATCGCCTTATCCTTGCATAATACGAAATGCTACCCCCATTATACTATTTGAAACCTAGCACTATTTTCTATTTGCCCGGGGCTAAGCACTGCCCCAATCTTACACAAGACTAATCTCTGTCTTATTTTGCTTCACATATGACCAAGCATCATATCTTCGCATCTTATGGGCTGAAACATCGCCATTTTGTCCAAAGGCGTCAGAGTTCGAAGGCATCATCCTCATAGCCTGAAGACACCATGCCATGGCCTGAGGATCTCTCAATATTTCACATAATTATTCAAAGTCATCATGGTTCAGAGGCAGCATTTTCATGGCCTGAGAACACCATTTCATGGCCTACGAATCCCTTATCACGTGATTCATGGCCCAGGACATCATGGTCTAAGGACATCATCTGCACCGTCCAAAGACAACTTGCATGGTCCAAAGGGAATTTGCATCATGTTTAAATTCTTGCAATAATTCCATATATACTTTCATGCATTGTGTTTAAGTTTTGCATGTAATTCAGGAGGTAACCGTTCTCTTAATAGGAGCAATCTTCGCTCTGGTTTCCATTCAATGTTCACATTCTTCAATTATTTCAAACGCAGCCAACCACCACAAGTTACCCAATTACTTGATAACCGTTCTAATGCTCATACATCCATAACATTTCAGATTCACATTCATAATTTTGCGCAAAGTTCATATGATATTGTCCTACCCAAAGAACCCTTACCGAAGCATACAACCATTTCTATAACAATTCCATCGGTTCAGTTCACCTATGGATCCAAACTACACACGACCTGATTTCCGTAACACCAGGGATATGTAGGCAACTCAGAAACCATGGTTCGGTCTCCATTTTTCAAATCACCCTTTTCGATCAAAATCGGTCATCATTTCTTTACCCGGTAACTCTTTCATCATTCCCGGGTAAAGAGGGGCAGCTGTTGATATCCAATTTTTCCCTATATTTTTAAAATACATATATGTACTTTCGAAATAGCATATTTGCATCATTATTTAGTTTACAAACCTATACAAATATTTTCTATAATTTTCCATAATTTTTAAAGCTCTAAATTAATTTCTTTTTAAAATTTTATTACATAAATATCTAGTAATTATCCTTTAATTTAGTTTTGATGACTTAATTAATGAATTTTTTTTTATTTTCATCCACAATACATGTTTCAGATATTTCTATTCTATTTTTATAATTGCATTAGCATTTTTAAGCTATTGTATCCAATCTTGCAATTGTGGAATATATTCTACAAATAATTGTGTTTATTATGAAGTACCAGTTTTACATTTTTATAATATTGAGTTATTATTTTCAGTCATTTTATTGCACAAGTAGCATTCATTATTTTATAAATTATTTTTTAAAATAATTGTTGTGTATTTAATAGCTGGCCCAAAACATGCTAATTTTCGAACTTAAAACTACCCAAACCCCAGCCCAATTACCCCAAATCTTAGCCCAATTATGCCAAGCCCAATACAAATAACCCAATAACCCCAAACACGGTCCGTACTAGCTTTACACAACCCGATCCAGCTCTTTTAAAATCCTGGTCGTTGATCTTTAGAGATCAACGGCCCACGATAAACCCCTCTTTTAAGTACCCACCCCAACCCTAATCCTCACACTCACTCTACCCACCCGCCCTAAAACACTCTCCACTCCCTTCTCTTTCATGAACCCAAGCCGTCACACCCAGTTCCTCTCTGTTTCCAACTTGGAGATGGAATCTACCTATGATATACTTACCTTATTAATCCTCTCGCACTATTGGTCATTCATTCATGGTGTTACTTAGGTGCTTGCCTAAGTTTGGCAAGCATCACTTCCGAGATCGGACCAAAATGGCTCGAATCTTGGATGTTATTCCGTCTATATATGCTCAACAAAGAGTGATTTACACTTTTGGTTTGAGTTTCGGACGATTGAACCCAATTAGGGTTTGAGACTCTCCATCTCCTTTACTGATTTCGATTGGTCTGTGATATTCTCTTCCCTTATTTGGGCTTTAATTGATTGTTTTCCATATTTGTTCTTTCAATTTCTACTACTATATAAACCCTTCACCCCTCCCCTTTAGGACAGACCTTTTAATCATTAAATTTACTAAAAGCCAAAGTTATTGTTCTATTGTTCTCTCATTCTCTTGTTCTATATTTTGATTCATGGTCGGCTGAAATCCAAGGCCACCGGATTCAATTTTTAACCTTTTCTTGGTGCAAGCACTGCGCGGGGTTTATTTGAAGCCCTTGGGAACTCTGATGCACTAAGATTCTGGATTCTTGCTGTTTGATATTTATAAGTACTGTGGAATTTTCCCTTTCTTGTTATCTGTTTAACTGGTAAGTCTCTTGGCTTTTGGATTTCATTCTTTTTTGTTTATGTCCTGCATATTTACACCTCTGAAATTTTCATGACTTAGTGTGTTTCCGGGATCTCTCTGTGTGCAACCTTGTTAGCATTGCACTTGTCTGGAATATGAACCTCTACCAGTTCTGGGACATGTTTATGCCTAATTCGAATGATTTGGACTATTTTATGTTGGTTTAGTTAATGTATTGGTGCCTTAATGTTCGTATTTGTTGCTGGGCATGAGAATGCTTTCCTACTTTGTTATGAACCTCTGTAATGAATACCTCATATTTGTAATGTGTTATAATCTGTGTTAATACCTTCACTATTAATATGGCATGCTCCCCTGCTATTATGTCACTCAACATGTCTTTGTTTGCACAATTCTATATCTTTAGTAATTGTTCGAAACCTTTAGAGTAGCTATTTCAACGTGTGTTTCCCTTCCATGTTTGATATTGTTAGCATGTCTGTCCTTTGACACTATGATGGATACTTAACATAATTGGGATCCTTAGGCTTTAAACTCATTAAGTCGGTACTCTACTCAGACTTGTATGGTATTACTCACCTTTGTATGTTAATCTTGCAATCCTAGGAAATTTGACTCCTCTCTAACTCTCTCCATGTGTTTTTTACCCATATGTTACTTTTTGGTAAGTGTTGAACCGCTTCTAAGTATTTTTGGCCCTCTTAATTAACATGTTCTGTGTTTAGACAAATTTACTATGCCTGCTTTTAAAATACAATTATGTCTCTTCAGATGTTGTCCCTTAATTGTAGTTCTCTCACTACCTACATTATTCTGAATTTATCACTCTTGGATGGCTGAAAGCCAAGGCCACTAAGACCCTCTCTATTAACCTCTTTAGTGTGAGCATTGCTCGGGGTCCATTTGAGACCCTTGTGAACTCCACACACTAAGACTTGAGGTTCTTTAGACATTCTCTTTTCTACTAAGACTTGAGCTATCTTTGATACTCAGTTATGTCCCTCTTCTATCTATTGAATCTGCAAATTGGTTTGTTTAAGTTTGGTCATATGGTAAATTTGTTGTTGTTTCGTTTTGCTTGTGTTTCCCTATGGCATCTGGGTTGTGCGGATGGATATAGTTCCTTGTTGAGATCTGGGTATGGTAATTGGTGAAGGAAGAGTTTAGTTGAAGTCCTGGAAATACTGGGTATCTCTTTTGGGCTTGCTTTTGGCCTACTGTTATTGCTTGTACAACATTTGTAATTACATTCATTATCGGGTCAGTACTAATTCTGTAATAAACAATTGGGGTGTGAGTGAAATTGGGAAATGGGTATATTCTAATGTTTGCATGAAAAGGGTAGAAAGCATGCCTATAGGATTCATATGATCTATTTTCTATACAACCTGCTACATATGACATTCAAATTTCTGTGTGCACTATTAGAAATCATGTCATTAGGGATATCACACACTCACACAACTTGTATGATATCAAAGCATAAGTTCTCTATTTATTCCCATGTCTACTACTATGTGTCGCTAGACAGCATGCCTATAGGAAATAAACACCAATAACTGCCCTTCAATTTGCATAAATGCACCATGCTCATTAGATATCATGTCTATAGGATTTTAATTATTTAGTTTGTTGTTGTACCATATTTTTCACCAAGAAAACATGCCTATAGGAGCTAAATATAAAAAAAATCGGTTCCAATCGCCAATCTTTAGAAGTACTACATATAGGGTATTATTACTCGCTCTAAAGTGTTGATGCTGAACTCTTCAAACGTTGTTTATTGCTTAGCCACACCACTATTAGAAAGTGAGTAATTTTGAGAATTTTCAATAGTTTTGTGTTGTCCCTTACTGCGTAAACCACTTAGAGATCATGCATATAGGCTTATTAACTTATATTTTGTAATCTCAATAAACAACTTAGAAGTACTAGATACTCTTAAATTGGTAGTTTGGAAATCATAGGTCTAAAGTGGCGCCCTGCATTTGAAGCTGCCTGTATGTTTGAATCAGATCATATAGAAACCATGGCTATAGAGCTTAATGACTTCAATCTTCCTCAATTCTGAAACTGTCTAATGCCTAACGTAGAAATCTGTTTGCGTGCATGTGTTGCCTAATGTGTAGGCTATCCTACCACAGAGTCCATATGTTAATCTGCTACTCTTTCTTCAGTTAAACCATCTCCTTTAAACAACTTCTCAACATCTGCTTTTCATATTTGACCTGCTAGTACTTCAACCACCGCGAAACACTTCCCACCATGTCCTTCCTCATATTTTGCTGCCCAAATGTTGCATCAAATCAAAATCCATCCTTGTAGCATAAATTTCTCCCAACTCTAAACCTCCTGGAAGATCATCTTTCTCGAGCCATCAAAATTAGAAACATCAATTCAATTCTGAACCTCTACCTATCGCTATCTTTGAAATTCTCTTCTTAGGCGCCACTTCCCAACATCGTACCCCGAAGGAAACTCGAAGAAGAACATAACATCAGCGAACCTTAATGCATTAAAAAAAGATGACAACACCCCATCACAACTGAGAATTCCACCATGCCCGAGTTTACAAACTCTCGTTACTCCATCAACCCAAACCTGAACATCCATAGACCGATTGCCCTTCCACTGTTGGAATTCAATGTTGAACCTCTAAATCATGCACTGAGAAATCCTCCTTTTAGGTCATTCACTGTGTCTCGAAACCATAGAAAATACAGATACTGAGCTTGAACAAAAGAACATCCTTCATCAGGAAGACGATATTGACTTGCCCGAACACACAAGGGAAAAAAACATCATTCAACATGTCTGCAGTACCACTACAACGCCTCAATGACCAATTGACATGAGCGCTCAACATCATATAAGAATGAGCTGGAAGAAAATTAAGGCACAGGCCTCAAGGGAATCAAATCGCATGAAGAGGAATCAAGAAGGTAACTGATCCTAACATCCCTGTAGCCTCTCGAAGATAAGTACAGACATCTCCGTACCGATCTGCAAGACTCTACTAGACTTGCTTATGACTCGTGAGACCTAGTGAACCTAAAGCTTTGATACCAAGTTGTCACGACCCAGAATCTACTATAGGTCGTGATGGCGCCTAACGGCGCCGTCAGGCAAGCCAATGCTAATTTATCAATTTATTTATTCATTCTACTACTTTCGAGATCATATCTCCATTAGTTAAATAGTATAAAATGGAATTTATAGGGTAAATAATAACTACGTGAACTACAATAATGAACAACCAGTAAGAACCCCCAAAATTCGGTGTCACAAGTGTTTGAGCATTTTCTAAAGAGTACAATAATAATAAAACATATGTCCTGAATGTAGTAAGACAGGATAAAATAAAAAGTACAGTGGGGACTTGGTGGATTGCGATACGTAGCCTGGAATAAAGCTCACATAAAGTCTCCTCGACAGGTGCACCTACACGCCAAGGTTCTCATCAGATGAACCTGTCATATCCTGCACATTTAGTGGAGAAGTGTAGCATGAGTACGTAAATCAACGCGTACCTAGTAAGTATCTAGCTTAACCCCGGAGAAGTAGTGATGAAGGGTCGACATCGACACTTACTAAAGCTCTCATGGGATCTGGTCGTTCGCCTCGGCATGATTATGTACCATACTCTCATGGGAGCGGACCGTTCGCCTCGACAGCATAATACATGCATTTATGGTTCATGTCGTTCGACCCTCGGCAGTACACAGATTATGATGGTATCGGGTCGTACGCCTCGGTATTATTGTAAAATACTCGCATGGATTCATGCGTAATATTTGACAAGAAGTCAGTATATCTATGAGTCTTCCTGATCTGAATTATGACAACCTATCTGGTGAGGTCCATTTTATATTTATGCTCCGGTTGAGGAGGTAATTGTTAATTCAGAGCTTGAGCCTATTGTAGAGAGGAGGATTGTATCACGTATTTATACTTTTTTATTTCGTCTGTTTACTCTGCCCTATATCTGTTTACTTCTTATTATAATTGTCTTATTGAATCACTAGTAAGTGTCGATGTCAACCCCTCGTTACTACTTCTTTGAGGTTAGGCTAGATACTTACTAGGTACGCATTGATTTGCGTACTCATGCTAAACTTGCTGCACATTTTTGTGTAGGTACATATGTATGTCCGATGGACTTTTGGGCGCAGAGGCACGGATGTTACGGGGACTTACCGTGAGCTGCATTTCATGTTACGATCTGCAACCTGCAAGGTCTCCATCAGAGTTATTTATATTCTCCTATGTTATTTTTATTCTACACATATGTTGTATTTTATTTCATTTCCTAGTTGATGCTCATGCACTTGTGACACCGAGTTTTTGGGGTTCTTACGGTATTGTTCCTTATTGTAGTTCGTGTAAATATTATCACTTACACTGTAAATTCTATTTCATACTCCTTAATTAATGAAAAAATTTGATTTTAAAATACCAAAATGAGTAATTAATTTAATTATTCACCAATGGATTTCCTAACAGCGTGTTACGCGCCATCACGACCTTTAGTGGATTTTGGATAGTGACAGCTTGGTATCATAGTGTTAGGTTCACTTGGGTCTCACGAGTCATGAATAATTCTAATAGAGTCTTGTGGATAGGTACATAGACGTATGTACTTATCTTTGAGAGGCTACACCGCTCTTAGGAGAACTTCCCTTCTTGATTCCTCTTCGTGCGATTTGATTCCTTGAGGCTTATGCCTTTATTTCCTTCCTACTCAATCTTATTCCACATGGAGCGCTTGTTATCAATTAGGCATAGAGGAGTTGTAGTGGTTCTGTAGACGTGGTGTAGGATATTTTTCCCTACATATCTGGGAAGGCCATTATCGTCGCCTTACAGAAGCATGTTCTGTCATCTCATCTCAGAAGTTGTATTTTCGGTGGTTTTGAGGCTATGACAGATTGTTATGATGTTCATGCGTTGTTATCGCATAGTATTGCTTTAATGGTGAGGTGCTCGTTTATGTGTCAAGGCAGTGAATGACTTGAAAGGAGGATTTTCTCGGTGCATGATTTAGAGGTTCGACATTTATTTCCAGCGGAGGAAAAGCAATCGGACTATGGACGTCCAGGCCTTGCTTGATGGAGTAACAAGACTTGATACTTTCGAGCATGGTGGAACTCTCATTTGTGATATGGTGTCATTGCCTTTTTTGAACTCATTAAGCTTCGTCGATGTTATGGTCTTATTTAATTTTGCCTTCGGGGTAGGGTGTTGTGAAATGGTGCTTGAGAAGCGGTTGTCAGAGATAGCGGTGTGTAGTGGTTTCGGAAATCAAATTGGTGTTTCTAATGTTGATGGCTCGGGAAAGATGATCTTCGATGAGGCTTAGAGTTGGAAGTAATTTGTTAGTTCAGGTGCTACAGAGATGGATTTTAATCCGATGCAACATTTGGGTAGCGAAGAATGAGGAAGGACATGTGGGAGGTGTCTTGCAGTGGTTGAATTACTAGCAGGTCAAAGCATGAAGAGCGGAAGTCGAGAAGTTGGTTAAAGGAGAGGGATCAACCAAAGTGGGAGAATGGAAGGGTAGCATATGGGTTCTATGGTAGGATAGCCATACTCCTTGAGGAAACTTTAGAGCAATTTCGGAATCATGGTGGACAGTGACTAGGTCCACGGATTTTATTTGGATAACATGACTTCGAGTTTGGAATGATTTTTTGGAATTTCAGTTGATGTCAATAGGGAAGGAGGAATCTTGGTGGGGTCCAGGGTTATATTATTGTAGCTTCAAGCTAAGCGGGGGAGCCCCACCGTCTGTGATTGGATTGCGTGGTTGTCAACTTGTGCGGTTTCTTGTTATCGGTGTATTGGTGGGTTATTAGGATTAAGGAAAGAAAACATCATTGGTAATTCGAGCAAAGGATTTGAGGAATGTGTGTTATATTTGGCCTTATCGATTCATGCTCAGATTTTGGGAAGACTTGGAGTTTATGCTTCGTGTAGATGTGATGTACAAGGAAAGTGATTCGGCCGGGTGCTTTTTTTGAGAGGGTGTTTATGTACTAGCAGAGCCTTGGAATTGATTATATTCGGGACCAAGTCAGAGTGGGTGACTCTCAATAACGGTCCTAGTGGCTTCAAAATTAAAGTGTTGTGCCTAAGGATTTCGAGTCCGTGGTATGGTTAAGTATCGAGCTTTTGCAATGGTTTATGAAAGGGACTTGGAGTGCTATATGTTATCATCGGTCTGCGGTGCAGCATTGGAGAAATGGGAGAAAATAACTTTGAATTTGCAGAGGGATTATCAGAAGGATTGTAATAGTTGAAGATGTTATCGTGCACACAAGGAGGGTACAAGATGGTTCACGGGTTTTGAGACAACGAGGTCTCGTGAATTGGGTCACTCAGGATGAGTGCGGAATGAGTTCGTTATACTTTGAATGGAGCTATTATTATTTCTAAGGCAAGTCCGGAGTAAATTAGAAGAATTTGGTTCGGTTAGCTTGGTTGAATCGGCATGGTATAGGCAATGATCAGTTCCTTCAGCGTAATTAGTTATATAGGTGAATTGTGGTGCTATGTATGAGGGTTTACTGCCACCGTAATTTGAGTTAATTGGAGGCATTCGGTTATTATGGTATGCTATGTGTAGATGGATTCCAGAAGAGTTATGGTGGTTTACGCCACAATTTGAGGTTGATGTTTTCTGCGGTTATGGGAACTCAGTTGTATGTTCAATGGTTCTCCTAAAATGAGTTAAGTGAAAGGTTTCTATATGATGAAGTGTTTATTCCATTAGTGGTTCAGGAGTTATGATGAAATTCTTTCACTCTCGCGTAGTGGCATGTTAGGTGCAGTGAGCGGCATGGGAATTGGAAGTTATGGATCAAAGTTGTGGTTCGGTATTGACGAGAATGTCATGATCTGGATGAGCATGATCGAATTTAGATTTTTAGGGTAAGCTGGTATTTTCTTTAGCATCACATGAGAATGGTGTCATGTGTAGGAGGCTTTGTGTACTGATTTTTGGGTTCTCGATTTGCTTTACAATACTAGTATGGCCGGTGGTATGGATATGCAGACTTCGCTACCTGGTGCGGAAGGTCATGGGGGCGTATCTCACGGGAAGATTGTATAAGTGTGACATGTAGTCACTTGATTTATTAAAGATTGAAACTGAGTCTGGAGATTATGGTACTATCGCTAATGTGAGAGTTTAGGCCTAGAAGGCGCTCTTTTCGTTTGGTTGTGAATTGTGAAAGATTGTTCCAGATTGGACGGTTGCTCTTATGTGTCATGAATAGGGTTGTTGTGGATCCTTGGGAGGTTATTAGCACAGTATAGTGCGATCAGAATCGTCTTGAGGACCGTGGATGGGTATAAATGTGAATGTGTACTCTATATCAGATCGGGTGTGTTCGTTCAGCATAGCGTTGCTTATGGAGGAGTCTTCGTGCATTGGATGTTATTCCCGTTGTCAGCTATTCCATGTAATACTCTATAATTCCATGTGGGTTGTGAGATGACTTGATTTTTTTCACATATGTTGTGGTCCCGTGTAGTTTGTGGTGTTATATGAGCAGGATGGCTCTCGAGATGCAGGCCATTTACTGCACCTTAGTCGTGCTTGAGTTTTGTAGCGTATGGCACTATTTCTCTCCCAAGAGTTGGTATTACACACTTGGCGTGCTTGTTGTCGACATTCGGGTATATTGTAGGTATGAGCATTCTGGCTTGGTAGGTATTTCCTTATAGATTATTATGTGTTGATCGGGTGGCACGCCGCCACGGGTATCATGGTTGGATTTGGTTGCACGCTACAACAGTATCATGTGTGGATCTGTGATGACCCAAAGGACCATCTTATAAATTAAGACTCCATTTCGGGCTTATTAACCTTAAAAAACTAATTTTAATCACCTCGATTTGTGTGCACAGTCCGGGCGTGAAACTGGAAAGCTTTTATGTGAAAATATGAGAAATAAAAAATTTTAGAGTTAAAATTTGGTTTTAGTTGACTTTGCTCAACATTTTGAGTAAACGGACCCAGATCTGTGTTCTGACGATCCCGGGAGGTCCGAAGTAAATTATGGGACTTGGTTGTATGCCCAGAATTTAATTCCGAGGTCCCCAGCCTTAGAAAATATTTTTTGAAGAGAATTGATCTGCTGGTTAATTCAAGAAATAAAGAAAGGAAATAATATGTGAAATTGATGATTTCGGGCCCGTACTTCGGTTCCGGAGTCTGGAACAAATTTTTTATGAAATTTAAGTCCTATATGTGAAATTTGATGAGAATTCGAGTTGGTTTGACGTGATTCGGACGTCCGGATGAAAAGTTAGGAATTTGAGTGTTCTTGAGGAAATCTTGAGTTTTGAGGTTAAATTTGTGGTTTTTGATGTTATTTTGATGATTTGATCGCACGAGCAAGTCCGTGTGGGTTTTTTAGACTTGCGTGCATTTTCTGTTTCGATCCCCAAGGGCTCGGGTGAGTTTTGGGTACGCTACGGAGTGTCTAAACTTAGAAAATTTCATTGCAGCTGAAATCTGGTGTTGCAGGCCTCTGATCTCGCATTTGCGAGATCAGGCTTCGCATTTGCGAAGTCCTGGGCCAGCCCCAGATCTCGCAAATGCGAGATTTTGGGTCGCAATTGAGAAATGACCCTTTGTCGCAAATGCGACATTTTTATCGCATTTACGAAAAACCCCAGAAATCACTGGGTTCGCAAATGCGAACTCCAGTTCGCAAATGCAACCTACATCCTGTTATATCAGATTTTTGATGGGTTTTTCACTTCTTTTCCAATTCTCTCAAACCCTAAACCTCCATAGGAGATTTTCCAAAGACCCAACTCCTCCAAATCATAGGTAAGTAATCTCTAACTAATTTCTTTCATTCCTTAACAACTTTTAACAAGATTTCAACCAAAAATCTAGAGTTTTCATGGTAAAATTTGGGTTTTTGGGTAGAACATAGGAATTTCAAAATTTGGGGATTTAGACCTCGAATTGAGGTCGCATTCCAAAACCAACTGCATATCCGGGCTCGGGGGAGATTGGGTAAACGGGTTTTGGTCCGAACCTCGAATTTAGACCAAGCGGGTCTGGGGTCGATTTTTGTATTTTGATAAGAAAACATAGGAAAACCATAGTTTTTCATTAGAGTTGAATCCTTTAAGAAATAATTTATGATATTACCAATTGTGATTAGATTCGAGCGGGTTAGAGGAAAATTCTAAAGGAAAGGCCGTGCTAGAGCAGTGATTGCTAGTGAGATTGAGGTAAGTGCTTGGTTTAACCTTGACTTGAGGGAATAGGAATCCCCACTTAAATGCTATGTGAATTTACATGTGTGTGGGGTATAGGTGAAGTGACAGGTACCTATGCACCACCAAAATTATTGTTAAACATGGTCCCTTCCCTCTTTTCCAATTATTTGCTTCCAGGGTTAATTGTTTCATGATCATTGATGTTTATATGTCCATTTGGATTCGTAACCTATAGTTAAGTATTGTTTCAAGTATTTTGGAAGTGCTGGCTATTCTCTTGGTTTTGTTATGTTACATAAGGATTGAGTTGGACGTCAGTGTTACAATATGAATAATATTTCCGGTTGGTTTCATTATGAAATGATAATTGATGAAGTTTATGAGTTTTACAGCTTCTGTTTACAATTGTTGATACAAAAATGTTGTGAAAGGCTTGGCCTGAATTGTGAAAGTTTTTATAAATAAACTGACATGATATGTCTGGTGGGAGCGGGTTGCACGCCGCAACAAAGAGTGATAAGGGTTGACAGGTGGGATCGGGTTGCACGCCACAACAGGAGAAATAAGGGTGATATATATAGGGAGGAGAAATAAGGGTGGACAGGTGGGAGCGGGTTGCGCGCCGCAACAAGGAGCGATAAGGGTGAATATTTATGTTTTACTGATTTTCTAAAATAAGGATTTGGAAAACTCCGATTTTATTAAAAAGGTTTTCATACTCTGATTTTTACTGTGATTTAGATTGAAACTTGGAAAACTTTGAGGAGTTGATTATAATTGATATCTGAAAAGAGTTATCCGAGTTGTTTTATTTACTATTGCAAGTTACTGGTTATCGATTTTATTATTATCATTTCTTTCTGGATTTATTATATATATTGTTCACAGGTTATATTGTTAATGCCTTGCCGTAGCCTCGTCACTACTTCGTCGAGGTTAGGCTCGGCACTTACTCAGTACATGGGGTCGGTTGTACTGATACTACACTCTGCACTCTTTTATACTATTCCAGGTAGTGACAAGAGTTAGGAGATCTTAGTAGTTGAGCATTTTCGTTCAGAGACACGAGGTAGATCTGTTAGCATCCGCAGATTCCTAGAGTCTTCTCTTTACTTTATAGACGTTGTTTTATTTCTTTCAGAACAGAGATATATTATTTCGGCCCATTATTTCTATTATTCTTAGTAGTTCGTGAATTATGACACCACACCCTGGGGTAATTTTATAGTTATATATTTAATTCATGGTTCGGCTTAATTATTGATCTTTATTATTATTCATGGAATTATTTAGTGGAAGATATCAGATTCAGTAATTATTTTTAAATTGTTTTATTATGTTTAAGTAAACTTTAAAGGGAAATGGATAGTAAATTTCTAACATCGGTTTGCCTAGCAAGTATTGCGTTAGGCGCCATCACGATCCCGTGGGTTGGGAATTTGGGTCGTGACAAGTTGGTATTAGAGCACTAGGTTGCATAGGTCTCACAATTCACGAACAAGCTTGATAGAGTCCGAGGGGTTGGTACGGAGACGTCTGTACTTTTCTCTCAGAGGCTATGAAGTTAGGAACAAACTCAGTTTTTATTTCTACTCTCTCGTGTGATTCTTGGTATCTCAAATACTGATTGAACTCTTCTACTCTCTCGCAGATGGCGAGAACACGTACTTCTTCTTCCGCTGATCAACAATCAGGTCTTCCAACCGCAATAGCTCTTATTAGGGGCAGAGGTCGAGTCCACGTCAGAGGTCGAGGCAGGGGCAGTTACCCAATATGAGAATCGTTTTGTGGATTTGGCTCTGTATGCTATTCTTTTATTGCCTACGGAGAGAGAGAGGGTTAGGAGATTTATTTAGGGCCTTGCCCAGCCCATCAGGTTATAGATGGATAAGGAGATAGGGACTGAGATTTTATTTCAAGATGCGGCCAATGTGGCCAGGAGAGTTGAGATGGTTCTCAGGATGGGAAGTCAGGAGTCAGACAAGAGACCTCGCCATACTGGTAGATTCAGCGGTGCCTCACCTGGAGGTGGGGATAATCAGGGTAGAGGCCATTCTTCCAGGCCGCTTAATTAAGCACTTCAGACGTCTCATGGTGCCTCAGGGGTCGTGGCTCTCACTTACCTTATTCTGATTAGTCACCCCCGATGATAGAACCTCCTCTTCAGAGTTATTATCGTGGCCAGCCGGTTCGCCAGGGTCAGCCTCAGTATCAGGATGGTTGTTATGAGTGTGGTGAGTATGGGCATATTTGGAGATCTTGTCCGAAATTTTTGGGTAATCAGCCTCAGTACCAGAATTTTGTGCTATAGTTCCGGCACCAGCTACAACACCACCTGTCCAGCTAGCCAGGGGTCGGGGTCATGTAGTCAGAGGAAGAGGTCAGAATGTTAGAGGTAGAGGTCAGCATACTAGAGGTGGAGGCCAGCCCGCTAGAGGTGGCGGCCAGCCCGCTAGAGGTGGCGGCCAGCCTGTTAGAGGTGGAGGACCACCTATCAGAGGTCCTCCCGATGACGCAGTTCAGGGTGGTGGGGCCCAGCCCTAATTATATGCATTTCCAGCCAGACACGAGGCGGAGTCCTCCGATGCCGTTATCACAGGTACCATTTCAGTTTGTAATAAAGATGCTTCAGTTTTGTTTTATCTAGGGTCTACTTATTCTTATGCGTCATCATAATTTTCCTCGTATTTGGTTGTGGCCCGCGATTCTTTGAATGTCCTTTTATGTGTCTAGCCGATGGGGGATGCTATTGTTGTAGATCGTGTATATCATTCATGCGTAGTCATTATTGAGGGTCTTGAAACTAGTGTAGACATGTTTCTTCTTGACATGGTCGATTTTGATGCCATATTGGGCATGGATTGGTTGTCACCTTATTATGTCATCTTGGACTGTCACGCCAAGACAGTTACTTTAGCTCTGCTAGGGTTGCCTTGGTTAGAATGGAAAGGGACTCCTGGTCATTCTCCCAGTAGAGTGATTTCTTATGCCAAGGATGTCGCATGGTTGAGAAAGGATTTTTGGCTTATTTGGCTCATATACGTGATTCTTATGCCAAATTTTCTTCAATAGAGTCAGTGCCTATTGTTCGGGAGTTTCCCGAAGTGTTTCCTGCAGACTTGCAGGGGATGCCACCCCACAGAGGTTGATACCCAATTTTTTCCTATAATATTTTTTAAAATTCATATATACCTCCAAAACTATGCATTAGCATCAATTGATATTTTTCCATAATTTCTACATTTTTAGGGATTTTTAATTAATTTATCCTGATATTTTATTTACATAAATAATTACAAATTGCATCACAAATGACTTTATAACATTTCATGAATTAATTTTGCTATTTATAGTCATATTAAGTTCAAATTATTTCACAAATGGCCAGATTTACATCTTTTGGTTACGATTGCAATAGCTTTGCAATTATAGCCCGTGCATACATTATTGTGTTATTTTTACTAGAAAATGGATCATCTTATTTTTTGAATATTGAATAATTATTTTAAAACATTTCTGTGCATGAAAATTATTTTTATAATTTGTTAATTATTTTATAAATTAAATTTTATTCAATTACTTGGGTATTTATTAAATAGCCCCTTTGTTTTCAGACCTAACCCCTTTCAAACCAGCCCAAAACCCCTCTTAAAATTAGCCCAAACCCCTTTGGCCCAAATACACACCTGCCCGACCCAATTTCCCATTTAATCGTGGTCGTTGATCATTTTGATCAACGGTCCACAAACCCCCTTCCATAATTAAACCTAACTTAGCCCCCCCCCCCNCGGTCCACAAACCCACTTCCATAATTTAACCTAACTTACACCCCCCCCTCCCCAAACCCTCTCATTCTCTCCCTCTCACCCGCCGTCACCATCTCCCTCGTCTCTCAAACTCTCTCGACCTAAACCTAGTTCTAAACGTTGTCACCGGCGTAAACCTCCACCTTATGATGCTCCCATGTCTTCTCCGACCAGCCCCGACCCTGTCTCAGGCCATTTTCCGTTTGTGAGTAAGAATTTCTCCTTATTTTTGTTACGAATCTATGGGTTCTTGACCTACTCTCTCATATCTAATGTTTTTTCTTAAAATCCTAGTTCATTGCTATCGATTCTTCTCAGATCTTCATAGATATGAGATGATTTGGGTATTATTAAGTGTTCTCCCTTAAAAATCTTATGGTTAATTGATTATTCCGACTTTCCCTAAAGTAGGGTTCATCCCAAATTGTTTTTCAAATGTCCTTCTGACTTCTAAGTGTTTAATCAATTATTCTTTCATCTTTTTGACTAATTTTTAAAAGAGTATTCAAACCCTAGTTGATTCTATATGATATACTGATTTTTCCAATCTTTGCTTCGATTTTGGGTCTTTCTGTGTTACCAATCGTATTAATTTACTCTATCTCTTGGACTTAAACATTTTCTTGTCAAAACCAGTATTTTGTAGGTTTTGCCCTATTTAATCTCTGTTAGGGTTCAAACCTGTTTTTCGGGCTAATTTCTATATTTTTGTGAGGTCTTACTTAGTCTAATCTCTATTTATGAAAGTTGAGTATTTCTTGCCGGAAATCAGTGTTCTTTTGAAAGTTTTGCGGATTGCTTTACTCTGTTAAAGATTCGTATGCATAGATTTATTTGTTTCCTTGTTTATGACCTTAATTGGTCATCTCGGCCTTATTTGATTGCCCGTATAATTTTGAATTCTTACTGATTCCTTTATTTGGAATGATTTGGATTCTTTCCTTAATTAAACCCCTGTTATTACCGTTTGATCAATTACCCCTAATTAAGGGGGTCTATTCCGAACCCCTTTATGTGATTGGATTCTGTGACCCTATGTTTTCCCTTGACTGATTTCTGATTCCTTTTACCTTATTTTGTTCTACTCCTAAATTTCTATATATACACTCTTGTCTTACCTCTCAACACACGAACAATTTAGTTTATAATACACACACACACTAAAACTCTCTCTTCCTTCTCTGTTACTTGTGCTAACTGTTGGTCTAGTCGGCTGAAAGTCAAGGCTAGACAATGGAACTCTACTTGCTTTACATTCTACACTTTGCTTCTTTAACTGGTATGTCCTTAGTTCAATTCTGAAACTCACTCTATGTGCTCCATGTATGTTATTCCATGTCTCCTTGTACACTAACTTAATGGCTTATGTATTCAATTGTCTTCCTGTTTACTGCTTTACTCGGCATGTTTAAATTTTGTCCTCTCTTGTTCAAGTATGTAATCAGCATGTCTAGGTCTTACTTGTTTTGTTTGATACTTGGCCATCATGTTTATCTAGTCCCTGTTTAATCCCCTTAACTAGTATGCTCATGACTCCTAATGTATTTGATTGATCCTAATTGGTATGACTAATGCACCCATGTCTTCAACGTGAATTTTTCCATCCTCCGTCTCTATGTCTTAATTGCCTATTACCATAACTAACTTGTTAAGTCTCTGAATCATTCCTAGTTGTTCTATGCATTTGTTGTCCCATACGCTCCCCCCTTGTACCATGTTCATGTGTTTCTAATGTGAGCTCTCTATGTTCCCAACCCCCCTGACCCCCGTTTGTAAAGTTGTTTGTTAAATGGTTGTGAATCTGGGCATTCTATGATTGTGTGGTTGCTTGTTGAATCTTTGTTCTCCTCAAAATTGATTTCAAAATTGTTTTCCACCCTTAGTATTTTTTTTAAGAACTGCTTCTATTCTTAAAAACCTTTTCACTCCTGAAATTTTTTACCCCTATACTGCTTTTACTAAGTTCTTCCAACTATGTCAAGAACTCTCACTTCTACTCTTAGATTGCTTAAGTTCTTCCCCTCCAGTGTGTGTACTGCCTAGGAATCCATGAGATTCCTCCGAACTCTGGCACACTAGGGTGGCCTTTTCCACACTGCACATAATCACTTCCCTATTCAAAGGATCTTGGTGTGAGCATTGCCCAGGATCCCTGAGGTCCTTGGGGAACTTTGACATAGCAGGACACCCTATTAGCTATGAGAATTTGGCATCCTGGACTGTTTTGAAGGCCTGGTATTTCCAGGTTCACTTTAGGCCTATCTCAGGCTCCCTATAGCATAGCTTATATTTATTATGTAACTCATTTATTTATGGTCTGTAATAATACCTTTGTAAACAGATATTGGGAAAATTAGCAAAGGGAGGGATTCATATATGGATATTTATAGGGAGACCGTGTAGAAATCATGCTTTAGGTTTATATTGTGTTTACTTGCATTAGAAATTCTGCCTTTAGGTCTATGTTGTGTTCACTTGCATTAGAAATCATGCTTTAGGTTTATATCATGTTTACCATGCTTTTAGATCACTTGGCATACTAGGCAATGTTATAGGATCATTACCTTATTTGTTACGGAATTCCGCTTTTGCATAATCATGATCACCTAGAAATCTTGTTATTAAGTTACCATTGCAATTATGCTTAATAAAAATGTCCATCCTTGGTGTGCATTAGAAATCCTGCTTTAGGACTATGTTTGTATTTGTTTTACATCATGTCTACATCGCCTAACTTAATAATCGTCCTGTCTATAAGAATGTTTAAAAGCAATTTCAGCACCTAGACAAGCATGTTTATAGGATGTATTAAAAACTCAAATTGTTTGTTTTCCTTTAGTCAATTTCCAAAATTCTTCTTGCATTTCAGACAGGATGTTATAGGGTATCCCTGAACCACGCCTAGGCAAGCTTATAGGTAATTAAGGCCCTATAAAAATTGTACGGAAAAGGGTCTGATATATCCCTCTACTATGGTAAATTGTTTAAATCTATCCCATGTTATACTATTGTTACGTAAAAGTCTCAGCCATCCAACTATCCATACAAATGTGTCCTTAGTTAGACAGAGGTGCCATGTGGCATCCATCCGTGCATTTATTTAATCTGGGCACATTATGAGACGACCCGCTCCAGAAACCCACCAACCCATAACCCGCGAACCATTAATTTATAAACCAAATTAAAACCCCAACCCTAATTTATACTCCTAATACCTTCTCCATCAAACCCTCTGCGATTAGGAACTGGAAGACATCCAATTGCACCAAATTTCACCATAAAAATGTCGGAGTCTAGTGCAACATCAAAGAGGAGGTGCCATTGTGGAGAGATTGCCAACCCCTTGCGATCGACCACACCTCAAAATCTCGGAAGAAGATTTTATAAATGTGCAAAATCTGAAGTATGTTTGTTAATTTTTTGTACAAAAATCGAATTTTTATTCCTTCTAACCTTATTATTATTCATTTTCATTAGAATGAGTCGTGTGGGTATTGGGAGTGGCAAGACGAACCTTTTCCGGACCGAGCTTTGGTATAAATCAGTAAGTTGCAGTATAAATTGAACGCTGCTAATGTTACAATCAATATGTTGAAGCAATTATTGGAGCCGTGCAAGATAGAAAGAGACAAGTTGTTGGAAAAAATTGAAGCTTTGGAGATTGCAAAAAATGTTGAAGTGAACAAAGCAAGGGAAATAGAAGATAAAGTGGTTAAGATGTGGATGAAGTAAATTGTGTTTGCTGAAGATGGAACATGGTCCATATTTCACTTGTTAATGTATGTTCCTAAGTACTAGATGTTCTATGTTTCCAAGTACTAGTGTTTTGATGTTCTAATGTACTGACTTGTCAATTGTTTGAATTGTTCAATGGCATATGGTCCATTTTTAAGTACTAGAACATAGTTTGAATTATTTTATGGCATATGGTCCCTTTTTAATGCTCCTATATATTGTCCCTTTTGTTCCACTTAAAATAGACACTTGGACAGAAATGCTATAATTACAGCACAACAATACTGTAAAACAGAACCATAAACAGCACCACAAAAATGACACTTGAACACAAATGGTCAAAGATACACTTGAAAACAAATGCTGTAATTTCAGCACAACAAAACTGTAAAACAGCACCATAAACAACACCACAAAAATGACACTTGAACACAAATTTACTGAGATACAACTGAATAGAAATGCTTCCATAAACAACACCACAAAATTGTATAACAACACAATAAACATCACCACAAACAACACCTATAACAGCACCAACACAACACCAAAACAGCACCAGAATACTGTAAAACAGCACCATAATTACATTGATAATTATGAACCAAAAACAACACCAATAAACTATTTTTACATCACAAAAAAACGGTAATTACATTAGAAACAGAACCTATAACATCACCAAAACAACACCAAGAAACTGAAATTACAGAATACTAAAAGGGACACAACTGTCTATAAGTTTGCAGTAAATACATCCCATCCTAACAAAAAAATTATACTTTTGTCTTCATTTTTTTCTCCTTGATTTCATCTTCCCAATTCTTTCTTGCCCTTGTTTTTCCAACTGATTTGCAGTTACAGCAGTCTTCCCCTTCCACTGTAATGTTGGGGCTGAATATGGCAGATCTATTGGTACACTAATCCCACTATGATCACCTGTGAAGTTGATTGACCCTGTTCCAGCTAGTATTTGTACTTGTTGTCTCATCCTAAGCCTTGTAGTTACTTCAGATATAACTCTTGTCCTAAGCACAACATCTTCTTCATGTCTAACACTTGACCTAAGAATTCTTGCAGGTGTAGGAATGAACCTAAGCCCACTGTCCTGACTTGGTTGAGTGGCTTAAGGTGCTGAACAGTTGATATCATTTTCAACTTGAGGTTGCTCAGTTGTGGCAGCAGGTGCTGAACTGGTTTTAGCCTTCTTCTACTTTCCTTTTGATTTTTTTTGCAGCAGGTGTTGAACTGGTGGTAGCCTGCTCATTTGTGGAAGCAGGTGTAGAACTGGTGGAAGGCTGCTCAATTGTGGTCGCAGCCTGCTCAACTCTTCCTCTCTTACTTTGCTTCTTTCCCTTGATTAAAATAGTTAAAAAGACAAGTTAGATGTAGTACTTTGAAGTTAATGTAAAAGAATATTTAATACTTTGAAGTTAATGTAAAATAATTACCTGACCAACACCACAAGTCCTTGAATTATGAGTTGTTTCTCCACATTTACTACAAGTCATGATTCTTCCTTTTCTGGACTGTGACCACACACCTTGTCATTCCCATCTTGATTATTAGATTCTTCTTCGTATCGAACAATATTGGGAATAGAGTAAATAGGGGGCTCACATTCATCTACACCATATAGGTTCATTACATTGAA
>ML343399.1:0-83947 GCA_005239505.1 Nicotiana paniculata
GAAGGGAAATTGACTCTAACAACTTTAAGAGGATTTAAATGGTGCAAAAATTAGGTATTCACATGATCAATCACAAATTAGAAATCCTTTGGTTTAGGGTAATGTTGCAGCATAAGAAAGCCAATATACTTACCAAAATTCTTGGATACTTTGAGGCCAATGAGTTTGGCATAGTATTTGGCCTTTTCCTCAGGGAAATTATTAAAAAAGATAACAGTGGACTTAGTGAAGTTTATCTTCTGTCCTAATAGAGAGCAAAAATAATTTAAACATTCAGAGATACAGACACAACTTTTATCATTAGCCTTAGAAATCAAGGTTAGGTCGTCGGCATAAAAAAGGCGAGATAAGGGTAGACTTTTGTTCTTTATACTAACAGGGTCCCAACAAAGTGTATCAGCCTTGTGGGAGATCATACGAGAGAGCATGTCTAGACTCTCTTATGTCTAGACAGAGGATAAAAATATAGAGGAATAGAGGGTCTCCTTGTCTAATACCCCTACTAGGGCTAAAATAATTCGTGACACTCCCATTTACTAAAATAGCTATATTGCTAGTGGAGATGCAGTTCATAATGAGACGATTTATTAAAGGGGGAAATTTGAAGAGGCAAAGAGTGCGATAGATAAATGACCATTATAAGCGGTCAAAAGCCTTTTCAAGATCAATTTTTAAGATCATATTTATTTTGCACCCTTTCTTAGTACGAAAATAATGAAGGAGTTCTTGAATAATTATGGCGTTGTCACAAGCTCTCCTATTTTTTATGAAACTGGATTGGAATGGGCTAATGATATGGTTGAGAAAGGGTTTGATCCTATTAGCTATGATCTTGGTGATGAGTTTGTAGCTAGTATTACACAATCCAATTGGTCTAAAATTTTTGATATTATTTGCATTAGAAAATTTTGGGATTAGACATAAAAGAGTGTTGTTAATATTATTAGGAATAAATTGAGTGTGGAAAACATTGTGGCAAAATTAGATTACGGTGGGGCCCACAATGTCCCAGTATTTCTGATTAAAAAAAGGGTGCAATCCATCCGGCCCGGGAGCCTTGAACGATTTGAAAGCAAAGAACGCATCAACTACTTTTTTTGTGCATAGAGGCTTGTCTAAGGAGGAGAGACCAATCGTGGAAAAATTAGCAGGATCATTTTTAATACTTAACCTATTTGTCCTTGAGTGATCCGTTGTGAACATCGATTGGAAGTAGGTGAAGACATGGTTTTGAGAATTGATCATTAATCCAATCACCATTATCATTTTGAAAATAGACAATTTTATTCTTCGCCTTCGATTAGTAGCAGATATGTGGAAAAATTTAGTATTGGTGTCATCCTCATTTATCCAGAGAATCCTATACCGTAATTTCCAATAGTCCTCTTCCATTCGGAGGATAAGGTTATATTCTTCCTTAAGTTGGATCACTAGGGTTTGAAGAAAAGTGCTATAAGGATAATTAGGGGATTGTTGGATCCCTTGGAGTCTAGCTAGTAACTTCTCTTTTTTTCTAAAGATGTCACCAAAGGTGTGAGATTTCCAAGATTAAATCTTATCAGTGAATGTATTTGTAGCACTACATAAGCTATTATTCTTCCATCTTTCCTTAACAATGCCTCTAAATTGAGGGTGTCTACACCAAATTGTTTCTGGTCTAAAGGGTTTGGATTGCTGTAAAGTTCTCTTAGGGATGAGTTATACTAAGAGAGGGTTGTGATATGAGTAGGTTTTTGGCAAATGAATAATGGATACCTTAGGGAATAAACTAATCCACTCTTCGTTAGCAAAAAATTTGTCAATTCGTTCCATAATGAGACCTTTATTACTTTTTATATGGTTGGACCAAGTGTATTTACAACCCTTAAAGCTTAGGTCCATTAGTTGACAATTATTAATGCAATTTCAAAGAAAATGAGCCCGTCTCCTGTTTATAGGATTTCCTCCAAATTTATCGTTTACTACCATAACATCATTAAAATCGCCTCATAGTAACCATGGACCTTTGTAATTTTCAAAAGCAGATTGAAGATTATTCCAAAGCATGTTACGAAAAGACTTATTAGTACTAGCATAAATGGAAGTAAATAGCCAGATTCTACGTGAAGTACGTACCTCTATCATTGCATGTATATCTTAATCCCTTCTAACAAAGCTATGCACAGTGACGATAGTGTGATACCATAGAACCATCATACCTCTTGACTGACCCTCTGCTGGAATTTCGATCATGTCGGTAAATCCAAAATCATTTAGGAGAGAAATATGGGTGGACATTTTGGTTTCAAGTAGAGTATCCATGCATGGCTTATGAGTGTCGACTAAATTCCTAAAGTTTCTCTGGAAGTTGTCATTGCTACCCCCCCCCCCCCCCCCNTTGCTCGATTCATGTTGTTATTCATGTTTAGTGGATGGGTCCCATTTTCCATGACAGTCCTCCCGCTTAATGAGTTCCTCCTTAGGAAGGGCACAAGGATCATTGCATGGGATCCTACAGTCGGATCTTGAGAGGGACGGATGTCCATTGAGCATTTGTAAAGTGCTTGTGGGCAACTGAGAATCTGCCTCTGCTCTTGCATCTCCATGAAGAGAATTTTTTTTACTTCGTTTAGGTTTGAAATTGTAACTATCGACTTCAGTATCAGGTTGACAACATCTTCTTTTTCTTCCACCATTAGTTCTTCTAGGCCGTGTTCTGGCACTAATGGTGGAGGTGAGTGAACTGGTGGTTGTTGTGGCATTGGAGGTGGTTGATGATGCATGGGTGGGTGCTGCGGTGTCATTTGAGAGGGGTGGGCAGTGCTTGGGACTCGATTGTTCTAGGGTCCCATGGCATGAACATATGGTTGAGGTTGGTTATCTCTTCTGGAGGAAAGAAGAGAATGTCCATGGACATATGTTGTAAAGAAATGGGGTTGAAGTGATGTGGAAGGCTCCACTCGCCCATCATCGTTTGGATGAGTTCTGGATTCCTATTTGGGGCTAGGGGTTGAGAACATTGTTGATCAAAACATTGTTCAGATAGTTGTGCATGACAAGATGCATACCCTCCGATACTAGTTGAGCTAAGTAATGTGGGTTCTCAAGGACAATCATTGTTTCCTGTCCTTCGATGATCATGTTGAGTGAGACAGCATGACCCATCAGGCCCAGTTCTAGCCATGCGAGAGGTTGGTGATTTTGAGAGGGTGGAGGTTGAACGTAGTAGGTTGGTGGGCTGTGCATCTGGGGTGGGAATGGTGGAAGGTTCGCCATTGTTTGGGCTCTATGGTGACTGAGTATTTGTATTAGTCAACACATGCGTCTTAGAGATAGTGGGATCCTTGGCATCGTTAATGTTGGAGGATGGATTTATAGTAGTGAAGATTTGGGTAGTGGAAGGGATTTCAGAGGTTTGTGTAGGAGTTGGAGATAGGGTAATGATAGCAGATTCTACTTGTATCCTTGAAGAAAGGTTTAGCGTAGGGTTTTTAAAGGAGATTTCCTCAGATTTGCATGATGGCACATGTTGTGAACTATTGGCCATTTGTGAGGTTGGGGTGTCTTGGTTGGACAAGTGTGGTGGCCCATTGGATACATGCAATTGAGTTTGGCTTATAGTAAACAGATTGTTAGTGTTAGGATTAGACAGTGAGACCTGCGGATTACTAATATCCATGTCGTTATTAGGGGGGTTATTAGGGTAGTGGTAATCATTTGTAGAGTGCATGCCATTTGAGTTGTTAGGGGGAGTGTAATCCACGTGGTAATTAGTCACAGGGAGTGGATTAGTGAGATTATTAATAGATTTACTTTTGGCAGTAGAGGGGGGGGGGGGGGTATTTTCCAAAACCATGTGCTGATCATTGAGTCAGGAAAACTGGTTTTCCATTGATAGGGCAGGATGATTAGCCACCCTTTTAGTGGACTGATCCGGCGTATCAATTGAGTGTGTTAGTGGATATTGGTTCACGAGACTTATATTTAAGAACTTGGGTGTTAAGATACTTACCTGAGTTGGCATCGAAGATACGAACTGTTATACCTGTAGGAGATTTCACTTCCTGTTTTGTTGGAATGGAGTTGCCTCTTCTGGGTGATGGACCCTTCTTTTTATTTCTAAAGCTGATAGTATGCCATTTTTCCTGCATAGGGTTTGTCGTAGCTTGGATAGTAGTAGCAGTAATTTCCTCCATAGAAGTTGAAACTTTAGTGTTGTCTCGATAGTTAATTAATTTGTGTTGACATTGTCGTGCTGAGTGGCCTAGGATCCCACAAGATTTGCAGAGCAGGTTCTCCCCTTCATAGAAAATTATTTGTTTATGAGTTCCTATGTAAAGGAAGGGCTATACTGGACGGTGAAGTGGAAGTTCCACATACAAACGTGCATATCTTCCTCTTACTGCAGTAGAGGTGCAAGCATCGACTTTTAATAGTCTGCCTATCACATTCCCTATCTTTTGTAGCACTTGACTATCATAAAACTCCGTTGGAAATTGCTGTAACCTTATCCAGACGGCAGTGTAAGTTGTTTCGCTTCTGAGGCCACAAAATTGGGTTCCCAACGTTGGACAGATAAGAAATGGCCAAAGATGAACCAGGGACCATTGTGCAAGGCTTTGGTCATATTTTCTTCCTTAGAAAACTTGACAATGAAGTAGTCAGCTCCCAGATTAATAAGGGAAAAGTTTTCGTTAGGATTCCAGAGTCCCATGACGACGTAGATGCTGATGGAGAATTCGTTTCCCCAGTAGTTTAATTATAATCGAGAAGCGCCATGGTTGGTAGATCCTATGTAGGTCTGCAGAGGATAATTGGATTTGGTTTATGTGAAGATTAATATTTGAAAGAGGAGGGGACGAGGACTCTTGGTTTTCTAAGTCCATTGGGGAAGAGCAAACGGTAGGGGGGACCAAGGTAATAAATATTTCTTGTTCATTTGCTAGGAGTTTGTGTTTAAAAGAGATTTTAGTGGTTTTTTGTGGTGTAGTTTCAGTAGGTATTGAGATGTCTGGTGGCTATGGGGGAACGGCAGTGTCACTAGAGGTGGCGGACATGGCAGACAAAACCAAGCGGACAAAACTAAGAAGAACCTTGGAGATATCGACCACGAGATATTCTTTTTCGTGTTGGTTTGTTTAGTTATTTCGCTTTCTTGGTTAGTCATGTATTATAGCATTGTTACTCTTTAAATTCATATCTGGCAGATGATAAGATGAGTCTACCAATATGATTGAAAACCGTGGTATCCATACCAACTTGCGCACACCTCAATAAACTTTGATAACTATGTATTTCCCCCTTTTTGTTGTGTGTTAGTTCCTTAACCCTGCCTTGCACCGGCACATGAAACCTAAGTTAACAGAATAAGATAGTCAAATATAACAGAAAAAGAAAAATTACATCGTAGACACATAATTTTTGACCCTCCCTTAAAATTTATACATTTTAGTATTTAGATGTATGTTTTAGCTTTTTTAACTATTTTTAACCTTTTTGCTTTATTTTTATCTTTAAAAAAAAATTACAAAAATATTTTCCTTTGTTTTAGCTCATTGTTATACTAGTTACTTTTAGTTTATCTTACTTTCAATGAAATTGAAAAATACTAATATAGTCTTGGGGCCATAAAAAAAAGTTTCCGCCTGATTCTCATATTTGTGTGTTATAGCCCACGCCATCTGCATACATCCGGGTGACCGGACCTAAATCGCCTAAAATTATGTCGGCCTATAAAAAACGACCCAAGGAACAAGAGTTGTCGTTTTTTTAGCTTTTTGGGGCCATAAAAAGGAATAAACCCGATTCTCAGATTTTCGTGTGCTATAATCCACGCCATGCATTCGAGGGACTGGACCCGAATTGCCTAAAATTATACCACCCTACCGAAAAGGACCCAAGAAAAAATAGTCATCGCTTTGCCATGACCGTTCCTTATTTTTTTGGCGTTTTGGGGCTACAAAAAAGGAATTGTGCCTCATTCTCAAATTTCCGTGTGTTATAGCCTACGCAATCTACATGCATCCCGACGACTGGACTCGAATCGCCTAAAATTTATCTGGCCGATCAAAAACGACCCAAGGAACAATAGTCATTGCTTCGCTATTATTGTTCCTTGTTTTTCGACGTTTTGGGGCTATAAAAAAGGAATTATGCCCGATTCTCAGATTTTCGTTTACTATAGCCACGCCATCTGCATGCATCCGGTTGATCGGATCCGAATCGCCTAAAATTTTACTACCTTTCAAAAACGACACAAGTAACATAGCCATCGATTCGCCATGACCGTTCCTCATTTTTTGACGTTTTAGGACCATAAAAAGGAATTCCACCTGAATCCTAGATATTTGTGTAGTAGAGCCCACACCATCTGCATGCATCCGGGCGATCGGACCCGAATCGCCTAAAATTTTGTCGACCCATAAAAAATGACCCAAGGAACAATAGTCATCACTTCGCCATGACCGTTTCTCTTTTTTTATGTTTTGCTTCCACTAAAAAGGAATCCCGCCCGATTCGCAAATTTGTGTGTGTTATAGCCACACTATTTGTATGCATCTGTGCGACTAGACCCAAATCACCTAAAATTTTACCGGCTCATAAATAATTACCCAAGGAACAATATCAATCGCTTCACCATGATCATTCCTCATATTTTGGCGTTTTAGGGCCATAAATATGAAATTCCGCGTGATTCCCAGATTTTTGTATGGTATAGCCTACACCATCTGCATACATCTGGGCGCCCGACCCAAATCGCGTAAAATTTTGTTGGCTCATCAAAAAATATACAAGGAACAATAATCATTGTTTCTCCATGACCGTTCCTCACTTTTTGGAGTTTCAGGGCTATAAAAAAGTATTCCGCTCAATTCTCAGATTTTCGTGTCTGAAGCCTACGCCATCTGCATGCATCCGTCTGATCAGACCCGAATTGTCTAAAATTTTACCACCCCATCAAAAATGACCCAAGGAACAATATTCATTGCTTCGACATGACAGTTTCTTAATTTTTGGATTTTTGGGGCCTAAAAAAGAAATTTCACCCGATTTTCAAATTTTCATGTGTTATAGCCCACGCCATCTAAATGCATCCGGGCGATCGGACCCGAACCGTCTAAAATTTTGCCAACCGATCAAAAACTACATAATGAACAATAATCATTACTTCACCATGATATTTCCTCGTTTTTGGCATGTTTGGACCATAAAAATGAATTTCGCCTGATTCTCAAATTTTTGTGTGTTATAGCCCACACCATTTACATGCATCCAAGTGACCTGACTCAAATTGCCTAAAATTTTGTTGACCCATAAAAAATAACTCTAGGAACAATATTCATCACTTAGCCATGTGTGTTTCTCATTTTTTGGCATTTTTTAGTCATTAAAAAGGAATTCCGCCCGATTCTCATATTTTCGTGTGCTATAGCCCACGGAATCTGCATGCATCTAGGCGACCGGACCCGAATCGCCTAAAAAATATTTGGCCCATCAAAATCGATCCAAGGAACAATAGTCATTGTTTTGTCGTGATCGTTCCTCATTTTTTGGCATTTTGGGGTCATAAAAAAGGAATTCTGCCTGATTCCCAGATTTTCGTGTGCTATAGAACACGACATATGCATCCATCTGGGCGATTGGACCCGAATAGCTTAAAATTTTGTTGGCCCATAAAAAAAGACCTAAAGAGAAATAGTCATCATTTCGACATGATCGTTCCTCGTTTTTTGGTATTTTGGGGCCATAAAAACGGAAATCTGCCCTATTCCCATATTTTCATATGTTATGTCCGGATGACCGGACTCGAATCTCATAAAATTTTACCGGCCCTCAATAACGATACAAGGAACAATAGACATCGCTTCGTCATGACCGTTCCTCATTTTTTGACGTTTTGAGGACAACAACAAAAAATTCCACCCGATTTCAAGATTTTCGTATGCTATAGCTCACACGATCTACATGTATCTGGGCGACCAAATTCGAATCACCTAAATATGTGACGGTTCATAAAAAATGACCCAAGAACAAATAGTCATTGCTTCACCATATACGTTCCTCGTTTTTCGGCATTTTAGAGGGAAAAAATTATTCTGCCTGGTTCCTAGATTTTCGTCTACTATACCCTATGCCATCGGCATGCATCTGGACGACGGACCTGAATTGCCTAAATTTTGCTGGCCTATGAAAAATGACCCAAAGAACAATAGCCACTACTTCGCCATGATCGTTCCTTTTTTTTGTGTTTCGGGGCTATAAAAAAGGAATTCTGCATGATTTCCTAGATTTTCATGTGCTATAGCCGACTCCATCTGCATGCATCCGGGAAACCAGACCTGAGTCGCCTAAAAAATTTTCAGCCCATCAAAAACTACCAAAGAGTAATAGTCATTGTTTCGCCATGACAGGTCCTCTTTTTTGGTATTTTGGGGCCATAAAAAAGAATTTTGCCTTATTCCCAGATTTTCGTGTGGTATAGCCATTGCTATTTGCATGCATTCGGGGGACCGATCCGAATCACCTAAAATTTTGTCGGTCCATAAAAAACTACCCGAGTAATAAGAGTCATTGCTTATCGTTCCTCGTTTTTTGGCATTTTGGGGCCAACAAAAAGGAATAAATCTGATTCCCAGATTTTCATGTGTAGTAGCCCATGCCATCTGTATGCATCCGGGCTATCGGACTTGAATTACCTAAATTTTTCTTCCCCATCAAAAACGATCAAAGAAAAAATAGTCATTGCTTCGCCATGACCATTCCTCAATTTTTAGCGTTTTGGGACAAAAAAAAATGAGTTTCGCCTTATTTTCATATTTTCGTATACTATAGCCCGCACTATCTTCATGCATCCAGGCGACCGGATTTGAATAGCCTATAATTTTGCCGACCTATAAAAAACGACTCAAGGAACAATATCAATCATTTCCTCTTTTTCTTTTTTTTTGCGTTTTGGGGCCAGAGAAAAGGAATTCCGCCCGATTCTCAGATTTTCGTGTGTTATAACCCACCCATCAGCATTCATCCTGCGACGGGACCCGAATCGCCTAAAATTTATCCTGCCCATCAAAACGACCTAAGGAATAATAGTCATAGCTTTGCCATGACCGTTCCTTTTGTCATTTTGGGGCCACAAAAAAAAATTCTGCCTGATTCCATGTGCTAGCCCATTCCATCTATATGCAACTTTACGATTGGATATGAATCGCCTAAAATCTGGCCGGCGCGTAAAAATGACCCAAGAACCAATTGTCATCGCTTCGCCATGACCGTTCCTCATTTTAGCATTTTTAGCATGCATTCGGACAACCTGAGTCGAATCGCTTAAAAGTTTGCCTACCCATCAAAGACGACCCAAGGAACAATCGTTATCGCACCGCCAAGACCGTTCCTCATATTTGACGTTTTGGGCCATAAAAAAGGAATTCCACATGATTCTCAGTTATTCGTGTAGTAGAGCCCACGCCATCTGCATGCATCCGGGCAACCGGAACCGAATCGCCTAAAATTTTATCGGCCCATAAAAAATAACCCAAGAAATAATAGTCATCGCTTCGCCGTGACCGTTCCTTACTTTTTGACGTTTTGGGGCCATAAAGAAGGAATTTCGCGCGATCCCTAGATTTTCGTGCGCTAGAGCCCACGCGATCTGCATGAATCAAAGTGACCAAACCCGAATCGCTTAAATTTTGCTAGTCTATAAAAACTAACCCAAGGATTAATACTCATCGCTTCGCCATGATCGTTCCTCATTTTTTGGCGTTTAGGGGCCATAAAAAAGGAATAGGCCCGATTCCCGAAATTTCGTATGCTATGCATCCAGATGGCCGGACTCGAATCGCCTAAAATTCTGCTGGCCCAACAAAGATGACCCAAAGAACATTAGGCGTCTTTTCGCCGTGACCTTTACTCATGTTTTGGCATTTTGGAGCCCCAAAAAAGGAATTTCGCTGGATTCTCAACCCACACCATCTGCAAGAATCTGGGAGACCGAACCTGAATCGCCTAAAATTTTGACGGCTCATCAAAACAACCCAAGGAACAATAGTCATCATTTTTCCATGACTGTTCATCGTTTTTTGACGTTTGAAAAAGGAATTCCACTTGATTCCCATTTTTTCCTGTGTTATAGCCCAAGCCATCTGCATGCATCCGATCGACCGGACTTGAACCTCCTAAAAGTTTGCTGGTCCATCAAAAACAACACAAGGAACAATAGTCGTCGCTCCGCCATGATCGTTCCTCATTTTTTTGCGTTTTGGGGCAATAAAAAAGGAATTTCACTTGATTCCTAGATTTGCTTGTGCTATAGCTCATACCATTTGTATTCATCCGAGCAACTGGACTCCAATCGTCTAAAATTTTATCGGACCGTAAAAAATGATCCAAGGAGCAATAGTCATCGCTTCACCATGACCGTTCCTCATTTTTGGCATTTTGCTTCCACTAAAAAGGAATTAAGCTCGATTCTCAATTTTTTTTGTGCCAACGAATCTAGGCGACCGAACCCAAATTACCTAAAATTTTGACGGCTCATCAAAAACGACCCAAAGAATAATAGTCATCACTTTTCCATGATTGTTCCTCGTTTTTTTGGCGTTTTAGGGCCATAAAAAAGGAGTTACGCCCGATTTCTAGTTTTCATGTGTTATTGCCCACGCTATTTACATGCATGCAGGCGACCAGACCTGAATCACCTAAAATTTTACCAGTCTATCAAAAATTACCCAAGGAACAATAGCCACTTATTAGAGATGTCTTTACTCTTTAGCCACTGTTTAAAATGTATTTACTCATTAGGCGGTGCTTAATAAATTTTTGCCCGTCCGGACGAAATACCCCTGTGCTAGACATGGGTGTTGTGTAAATATTAAGGACATGGTGTCCTTAACTTCATGAATGCTGTGTAAATATTAAGGACAAAGTGTCATGTATTTGCATCTTCCGTTGTTAAACTTTAGGACGTCATGTCCTTAACTTCATATGTGCAATGTAAATATTAAGGACATGGCGTCCTTAACTTCCTGTGTGCAGTGTAAATAAGGACACAATATCCTTAATAGTTACACAACACTTATGAAAAAAGGGTAAAAATATCTTTTCGTATTAATTTTAATAGAGCGATGACTATTTTTATTCAGCATTAAGAATACTGGATAAAAACTAAATACCGTGTTAAAAAGTGGTTATCCCTCGCCATTTCTACTACAATTATACATAGAGAAAGGATTGAGATTGACAAGGGCAAAAAGATACTGTATAGAATAGAAGGAGAATAATGTCAATTATTTAAAGTTAGAGGGGCAGTTTGATTTTTAAAGTAAAGTTTGGATCCTAAAGGACAAATCATAAAAGAAAAAAAAAAGGATCACTGGAATTAAAAACCCTTATTGCATTCACCCTCAAAAAACCTCCACTCTCTTCACTCGACACTCAATAATCCTTTCACTCTTCAATTCTCACACAAAATCCTTTTTTTTCCCCTCATTTTTTGCAATCCAAAATCCCAAATTACCCCCCACCATGTTTTTTCTTCTGTAGATTACACTTCAAGTGATTCTATTAAGGTTCTTCATCTCTCCTTCTTTATAATTTTTTTTTTTTTTTGTGTGTGTGTGTGTGTGTGTTTAGGTCTGAAATACAAAGTGGGTTTTTGATATTAAGTTTCTTCAATTCCGTGGATTTCATACTTCTTATTCTTATGATTTTCTCTATGCCATGGAATTTATGTAAAGCATATAGGAGATTAGTGAAGGCCAAAAGTGTTCTGGATACCCTGCCTCATATTCATTTCCAGTTGCCTTTTTCTAAGATTTACGAGCTATGGAATTTGTAAAGAGCTCTTTATGTCGTAAAAGGAAAAATAACTCCATATAATTATTTATCTGCTAATGCTTTTCCTTTATATGTGTAGTAATAGCACAAGTAGTAGTTAGTTATAATGTGGCTTTGACCTACTTAAATTTGGTCGAATTAGGTGGAGTGTTGAATAGCTGCCTCTTTTTTTGTATCTATGAGCTCTTGAACTAATGTGTTGATATAGCTGTCTAATGATTTGTATATTTCCTGGCAGAATTAGATCGATTCTTGAATCATAATTTTTTCAATTGGCTATGATTCCCAGAAGATTGATTGACCATAAGTATATTCCAGGTGTTAGTATACCGAGTAGTGGGTGTGCTTAAAAGGAAAGATGAGCGCCAAACTTGAGCAGGCATCTAGCCGCATTCAGACGGCTGCTTCATCTGCAACATCATTGAGCAGCCCAAAGATATCTATGTTTGCCAATAAAACTGGATTTGTGATACCAAAAAACAAGTTAGCAGGTTCATTGGTTCCGGTGTATCGAGGAGGGAAAAAAGGAGGTAGTGATTCTGTAAATGAAGAGAGCACTAAACAAGTGCAAAGGAAAACTAAGTGGGGCCCTGATCTTACGCAAGATACTACTGTCAGAAGAGCAAGAGCCTTGGCATATCAGGTGCTTTAGAATGCTTTGAAATATATATCTAGTTACACTTTTTATTGGTTTTTACATTCCTTTTAGTCTTTCTAGCATCAGAAAGAAATAACCTTTATATTCTTCATCAAAAGAATATAAATTACCATTAATTCCAAACTCAGCATTGTAGGGACGTGTCAAAATTACACTTTTTTTGGTGCTCCTTCAGTCTATGTAGCACAAGTTTCCCATATAGATACAAAAGAATCATAACATTGACATGCCTTTTCCTATGAAATCCACAACATGGGCAAAGGGCATTGATTTCCGTAAAAGTTCACTTTTACTATGTTATGGAATATGCATAAGTGCACACTTACACACAGTACGTGCAATGAGTCTATACATATAATCTGTGAATAAGAAGTGTGTACATATTAATTCTCAAAGTGTATACGTATTATGTTACATTGATCAATTCAAAACAGTAAATACAACATAACCACACACATATATTTATGCGACATGAGGATCATCCTAGATTTGGAATTGATGGTTGTTCGTGTTTTTCTCAAGTGGATCGTTTCTTGAAGAACTTTGTAATTCTATCGACTCCAGCATCCCAATTACCCCCCCCCCCCCCCCCCCCCCNACCACACAGACAAAAAAATGTTTTGCAGACATTTAAGGCCCCAATTTTATGGGAAGGACCAGCCTTTGCTTGGTGGCAATGAAAGATTTCCCTTTGTTCATTGGTCCTAAGAGTCTGTGCATTCTGTGTGAATGGCTTTTATGAATTCCTACTCCAGGTGCCACTAAGTGATATTGCTGCCTTGTAATGGTACAAATTTTGGGCAGAGTCGGGTGGATCAAATAACACAGCTACTGAGTTCTAGGACATTGGAGGGTGAAGGCAGCAAGGACGCATTGTCAGCCTCCCCTGCTAACCATCATGAGTCTTCGGATCATCAACCTAATGATGAGGTAAAATAATTTATAAGATTTATTAGTTTCAAATTTTGCTTCGGTTAGCTTCAAAAGCTGATGTCTTCTGTGGATGTAGAGTGTGAGTTCACTGGAACTTGAAAGACGGGAAGCCATTGGTATGTTGTGATTGATCCCTTGAGTCACTGACTTTTACTCTTCCATTATAAAGTATACCATACAAATTACCTGTTTTTATTCATTTTCAGGGGAGATTCTAAAACTGAATCCCAGCTATAAGCCACCTGCTGGTTATAAGCCTGTACCCAAGGAGGCAAAGATCCCATTACCTGTAAGTTTAATGCAGTTTCTGGCACTTTGTGTTTTTTCTTTTTCTTTTCTCCTTATAGTAGCTTCCATTTTGGTTCTGTGAGTTGATTCTTAATTTCGAATTCTTATTAACTGCAGCAACTTTAAGGATCATCTGTATTTTATTGGACTACACTTCTTGGCTTAAAATTACTACTCTAGTAAGTAGTAAGTACTACTAAAATCTTATAAGATTTGAAAATGCATTGATATCGATAAGCATAATTGCTTGCCTTGCAAAACAAGAAAAACTATGCACTGTGTGATTAATGGAGAAATTGTTGTCCGTCTCCTTGCACCAACTCTTGCTTCCACAACAAAAAGGAGCAGCTTAAATATGAAGAGGCAGATTTACACCTTTTTGATTGTCGTATCTTTTATTTTAGACTGATTGCCAAGAGTTGAGCTTTGCTTTATTGATGTATCAACTTATTTAAGGTCAAGCTGTATGATACAAGTATGGGAATTCGAAAGCATATTAATCAAGAGACATGAAATTAGATTCCTGTAAGACTGAGCATAATTCTCATTAAAGGTGAAGTGTTAGATCTTCATGAGGAATCTCTACATGTTTTCAATGCAGATCAAAGAACATCCTGGGTACAATTTTATAGGTTTGATTTTTGGCCCTGCTCATAAGCAACTGGAAAAGGTAATTAATTTCTAGCATCCAAGACCTTGAAGTTCTACTTATTGAGTAGATCGCATAGTAGTCAAAAGAGTTCCTGGTCATTGAGTGTTTTTTATTACTGAAAACCAGGAAACTGGAGCTCAAGTAAAGGTTTATGGTACCAAAGCAGATACTGGAGAGAAGGTAATGCCCCCAATTCAATTTGTCATTTTTATTTTAGCTCCCGTTTGGCTATAGATTTTGGCTTTATTTTTTCAAAATAATTTTGAAAACATTGTTTGTTTATGAAATATGATGTTTTGGGAAAAAAATTCAAAAATTTCAAGTTCCCAAAACTGATTTAGGGCAGTTTCGGGTGTGGAAGTTTTTCTTCCACTCACAAAACTTCCACTTTTCATCAAATAAAATGCTTGTCCAAACACAACTTCAACTTTCAAAAATTATTTTTCAACATAACTTCAAAAACTCGTTTTTCAAGTTTCAATTAAATCTATGTCCAAACGCTAGCTTAGACTAGGTAATTCTTCAAATAGATGTTTAGATGGGCATTTGAACACCTCTGAACAGGAGCTTTATAAAATCTATGTCGTACTGGCTTCCAGTATGCAATCTGTCGTCGTTTTTGGACTATCAAATCTCATATACGAACGGCAACGGCAAGTCCCTATTATTCAACTTGATATCTTGAAATTTAACCTGTGTTACATCTGTCCCAGATAGAAGCTACTTCTGGTGAAAATGACTCTGGTGCTTATGAGGAAATGTATGTCCAAGTATCAGCTGAGACATATGAAAAGGTTGACGCTGCAGTTGCTTTAATTGAACTTCTGGTTACCCCAGCTTCAGTAAGTAAACAGAAGTATGATGTGTTTTACTCGGTATTATTGTCCATGTCTGTGGCAATTCAGCTTTTTTCCTTTTTCCTTGCAATAACGTTTTTCTTGAAACTTCGTTTTGGTTGTGTCATAAAGTTAAGTGTTCCATTTGGCTCTCAGGTGACTCCAGCGTCGACTACCACAAAAACATCAGGTGATGGAGAAACTATTTCCTGTGAAGCAGCACCTGGCCCAACGACACCTCCTGTAGTAAATCAAGGGGTGGCTCAACCAGTTGTGGGAATGCAACCTGCTCAATTACAAGGTCATTTTCAGCCATATCAAGGACAATGGTTTCCTGGACCTGCATCTCAGAATCCAGTAATTCCATTTCCAGGACCCATGAACTCCTGGAATTCTTCAGCATCCCTGGTCAGCAACCCTCGTCAAGTATCTCCATTACCTATCAACCTCTCAAATGCACCCTCACCCTTTGGCCCACCACAGGGTATGGCAGATGGATTTCCTTCAGTTCCGCGAAACCCTTTTGTTAACTCTAGCCCACAGGCACCACCACAAATGCGGCAGCCTTTCACGCCTTCCACTCATCTCGGACAAATTGGTGGACCTAGACATCCGATGCCATCTTTAGGGTCCACACCACCTCAATCCAATATGACTCCACCTCAATTTTCTCAGAGCCAACCGAATCCAACAGGGTTTCCACAGGGGTTGAGATCTGTTATGTCTTCAACGCCTCAGTCTATCCCTCCTATGGCATACTCAGACCGGCCATTGACCCCAGGCGGGAGCTCTCCTGGATGGTCACAGTCACCATGGAACACCCAGACGGGTCAAGGAAGTCATCATCTTTTTTCACGACCAATGGGCGTCTCTACAGGTCCGCATATAGATGTGTCGCGTGGCCATAATTTAGCACCCCAGTCATCTGGACCAGCTCCATCTACTAATTCTGTTTTTCAATCTCAATCACGTATGCCTCCTCCAATTCATCCATCTTCAGGATCTACCCCTGCTCATTTCGTGAACCACCCTGTATCTAGCGGACAACCAGTCATGCGTAATCTCTCACCTAATCCAACTCCTGGAAGTTCTCTTGATATTAATTCAATGAGACCTTCCTCTGGAGCTCCAAAACCACTGCAGGCCAGTATTGATTTTACATTCCAGCCTCACCATCCACAGAATCCAGCCTCTCAAGTTGTTTCCAGGCCAGCTGGTCAATTTGGTTCTCAGGAATTTTCACCTCCAAACCAGATGATGCGCCCCTATCTGCGACCAGCAATAGACAGTATAAATCCCCCACCTGTTAATCAAGGATTCCCAAGACCTCTATTAAGCAATCAGATTAATCAGCCAGGACCGCACATGTCACCTGATTTCGCTCGAGGACTTGCTGGCCCTCTCCCTCAATTTAGGCACCCGGCATTTTCAAATCAGGGTATAGCTTCACCTACTGGCCCTCAAATGCAACCTCTGAACTTTAGGCCAACTCCGAATCCTGTAGGTTCTTTCTCTCCTAGAGTAGGAAACCCCATGCCTCTTCAGCAAAATAATCCAACTACCATGCTTCGACCACAAAATTTTGAGGCTCCCAACAATGTCTTCTTTCGACACAGTAGGCCTGCCTCCAGCTCCTCTGGAGCACATCAAATATATGACCCCTTCTCACCCACTTCTGTCCCTCGGCGTCCTCATCCTGGTGGTAATCCGGCAATGGTAGAAAAACAAGAGAGTGATCCTGAATATGAAGACTTGATGGCCTCTGTTGGAGTTAAATGATTCAAGCTGCAAGTTGTTATTTGATCTTCGAGTTGATCGTTACATGTAACCCCCCCCCCCCCAACCCCGGCTCCTGCTTTAAGCAAAATTCTATGTTGTCCGTGTATCACTGATCATCCAATTCGTTTTACTGGGGGTCATAGAGACAGTAACCAACCCCTTGAATTTTCTTTCCTTGTATTGCAGAAAGTGCTTTCTGATAGATATATTTTACAGGAGAAGCAATGTGCTTAGGAAACACTTCTATAAATGATGCATATCCGTACTTGCTTGGTGCCTACTTGTTGAAGGAATTTAATGGTGTACTCGCACAGTAGCACTTATTTTGCAGAGATTATGTGCATGGTTTGTTTATGCAGTGAATAATAATGTAGGATTATTTTTGCGGCGAATAATAATGCAATGATTGATGTTGGAATGGTGTAGGGATTCCCTAATTTATGTGCATTTTACTCTTTACTCTTATCCTCGTAGTGCTAATACATATGCTAATCCCTTATTCTACCTTGTGTAAAATAATACTTATTTCTCGTATAACTTATACCAGAATTAGTAATATCGCGTTTGGTTTATGGTATTTAACTCCCCCCAAAACCAAATGATGACATTAATTATACGGGGATTATGTTATTTATGCAGAATTTACTAAGTGGATGTTTGGACGTGTAGAATTGTAAAATTCCGAAAAAAGTGAAAATGATTTTGAAAATTAAAGTTGTGTTTGAACATGAATATAATTTTGGAAAATTATGGAAAACAACATTTTGAAGTTTTTCATATTTTCGAAAAATTTCAAAATTCGTCTTCGTTGGAAATTTTATGGCCAACTAGTCGAGAAAATGAAATTTTTCGACAATAAAACGAAAAAAAACTTATGGCCAAACAAGCTCTAATTCGAATATTCGATGCCCCAAATTGATTTTGAGGATGATGCCCAACAACTTATCGTGAGATTCGAACCCGTAATGTGCGTCCAACACGCATATCATACGCTGCCCGCTTACCGTTGTGGGGGGAGGGGGGGGGGGGGGGAAANCCAAACACCATAAGCCTTTCAATTTAGACCCACTGTTATTAGATTCAGCACCATCTAAAGTTTCATATGAAAGAAAACATGTCCACATAAGTTCTTTGATCTTTTGTAGGCGTGAAGAGAGAGGGGATGGGAATTGGAGTTGACACCCTCTTTTTCATGCAGTTGAGAAATGGGAGAATGGATAAGTCTGGAAAAATAAAGCAATAGAAAATGCTTTACTTGATATAGTTTGCTTACAAGAAGTGTAGAAACATTGCACAAGTTTCTCTTGCTTATGTACAAAGAGAAGAAATACATACAAAAAGGAGTTGAACATGACAAACTGTAATCACACAGAAGGACCTGATCTAAGTACTCTCTCTAGTTTTTCAGCCTTTGAATAGTCATTTTCTGTGAGAGGACCAGCAGGGAAAGGGGTGATCTCGACAATAAGATGTGGCGTAGGGAGCTCATCAAACAATGCTCGCACATTGTTGCAACAGACACTTTCTCCATGAGCACTCTCCCTCCTAATCTGACAACCCTAGAAAAACAATAAATACTTCTTAGGAGATGTTGAACAAAGATACATGTCACTCATATTCAGAAATAGTCGTTATGGGAAACGCCAAACAAATTTTTTTTTAAGGTCTCGTTACCTTATGAGAAGTGGCATCTCTGAAGTGGTCATCGTCTGATAACAAGGAAGCAATGGCTTTGAGAAGGCGTCGCCCTTCAGGTTTAGATGGTATCCTGTAATTTCGTCTTAGTGTTCCCTTAGTAGTCGGATGCCATTTGCTCACTAATTTCCTTCTGTCAGAAGCTTCCTTCTCTGGTAAACAAGAATTCCATTAAGTTTTGCATTTACAAAGCGGCTGAATGGCAGAAAATGTTCAGAGAATAACTGGTCTGAAGATGAGCTGCAACTACATTTACATAAATGTAAATCATACGTAACTAAGAGTGAGCAACTTTATCAATAGCAAGTGGCATATGTACAACCGCTGGAGGTAGCAAGTGGCATTGTCAAAGTAACTACTTGTACAGGTAATATCATGTACGAAGACAAAAATACATTGTCGATTAACATGAATATATTAAGAACATTCAAATTCTCAATGTCGTGATTCCCTTCTCATTGATCCTCATTTTGTCCACTTCCAACTGCTTTCATCCAAAAGGAGGACAAAGGAGGTGAGAATCAGTGTCCTATGGCAATGTAAGACTGTACAAAGAGCATAGCCCTTTTTTTTTTTTGTACTATAGCTGTTGATGTTTATATCGGTTGATCGTAGAAGAAAAATTATTATTCATTCCGATTAAGCTTCCTTCCTGTAAATCTAGAAGTTCTTCTCAGATACAAAACCATGAGGCCTTAACAAAGCTCTTAGGGGTTGTTTGGTTTGAAGACAAGTTATGCTGGATTAGTTATGCTGGGATTAGTGATGTTGGATTAGTTATCCTAGTATTATTTCTTATTGATTGTTTGGTATATTGTATTAATCTTGGGATTGTCAATTTACTATTTTATCCTTGGATAACTTATCCTGGGATTATTATTCCTTCCATCCCCTGACTGGTATAAGTTATCCCGGTACCATTATAATCCTGGAATAACTTATCCCATGATTAATAACCAAACAAGAGTTAAGGAACAATCAAACCCCTCTATGATAGCCGCGGTTGTTCCAATATTTTTGGATGCTATAGTGAAGTGCTGCTATAGAGGACATATATTATTACATAACATACAAAATCAGGTCCACAAAAATTTGGCTTTTATAGTGAATAGCTGTTATATAAGGATGTTGTTATAGAGAGGTCTGACTGAAGTACTAAACTTTTATCCCATGACTATTTTTGCTTATTTGTCATACCAACGACCCCTTAAGGATTTAAAGTTGAGCTCGAGACATAAAATCCCATCAATATAGTTTATGTAAAACTACTATGTTGGTTTTTCCTAAGCTAGTCTTGACTTTAGAACATTGATCAAAACAGTTGGTCATGTAAGTAATACTCCTATCAATTGCCACAAGAATTAAAGAGAAGAAAGAACCACTCTACTTAGCCAGTATTTTTCTAAAAGTAAGACTAGTGAACAATTGTTGATCAGCATATCAATAGATGAACTCATACAATACAAATCTTCATTCCTAAAGTACAAATACAAACAAAAGTAGATGTGCCAAAGAACACTCCACAAACCTGGTTTGCTTTGTAACTCTTCAAACCATTTGGCAAAACCCAAATCAGCATTCCCATCAGTCTCCAAATCTACAACCAAAACACATCACAAATCAAACTAAAAGACTCAAAAACCACACTTCCCCAATAAACAAAACAACCCCATTTCTCATTAACACACCATAAATCAAGCTAAATACATACTCAAATATCATACTTTCCCATACTAAAAAACAACCCCATTTCTCATTATCACACTACAAAAAGTACTGAAATATCATACTTTCTCATATATAAAAAACAACCCCATTTCTCATCATCACACTGTAAATCAAGCTTATTACTCAAATAACATACTTTCCCATGTAAAAAAACAACACCATTTCTCATTATGACACTGTAAATCAAGCTAAACACTCAAATGTCATACTTCCCCATATAAAAAAAGCAAGCCACTTTCTCACTATCACACTAAAAATCAAGCCAAATGTTCAAAAATCACACTTTCCAATTAAACAAAACAAGCCCATTTTTTATTAACACACTACAAATCACGCTAAATATCAGATATCATGATTTTCCATATTAAAAAAAAACATAATTTCTCATTAACAATTTATGAATCGAGCTACAGACTTAAAAAAACATACTTATCCACATAGAGCAAAATAGCCCCATTTCTCATTATCACACTACAAATCAAGCTAAATGCTCAAAAATCACACTTCCCAAGTAAACAAAACAACCCCATGTTTTATTAACACACTACAAATCAAGCTAAATATCAGATATCATGCTTTTCCATATAAAAAACAACACCATTTCTCTTTAACAATTTACAAATCAAGCTAAAGGCTCAAAAAAACATACTTCTACACAAAAACCAAAACAACTCCATTTCTCATTATCACATAACAAATCAAACAAAATGCTCAAAAATCACACTTCCCAAGTAAACAAACGACCCCATGTTTTATTAACACACTACAAATCAAGCTAAATATCAGATATCATGCTTTTCCATATAAAAAACAACACCATTTCTCATTAACAATTTGCAAATCAAGCTAAAGACTCAAAAAAACATACTTCTACACAAAAACCAAAACAACCCCATTTCTCCTTATCACACTACAAATCAAACTAAATACTCAAATATCATACTTCCCCCATACAAAGAAAAAACCCCATTTTCCATTCTTGATGCTTCATACCTGAGACAAGTGGATTAGAAGGAGATCCAGCTAAGCCAGCTTTCAAGAGTGCATAAAAAACACAAACTCTACCAGCCCATATGACTGGAGCTTCAAGCAAAGTAGAATGAATGGTTGTTTTAGTTCTACCATTAGCAACACTAAGTGAGCTCCTTTTATTACCCAAATAAAACTTGTAATCAAGATTAGGTAAAAAAGATTTGGGTAACAAAGGAGAGGTGAAAAAGGTGAGATTTTTAAAGAAAAGATTGTTTCTTGAAATGGGTTGAGATGAAAATGTGAAGGAATTGGTTGTGGTTTGTAGAATCATTGCTTTTGATTGGATTTAGAAAGTGGAATAAAGTGAGAGAGTGAAGATTTAGGAAGCTCGCTGAGATATTTATAGAGATTACTAAATAATAAGTAAATTCAGAGGTGGAACGGTGTCGTTTGGATGATTGTTTTAGCTGAGTAGATAGGTTTATATTTTTTTTTTAAGGCGTGGAATGTGGATAAACATAAGGTTAATAATTTATGAATAAATCCAAAAATGAACTATATAGTGGGACCCCTCTAAAAAGGCTTTGAATTTATTATCTCACAAAACAAATATTTTAATTTTACGAACAAGGAAATAAAATTTAAAAGATGAGAAGACCGTCCTTGTAGTCTATATCTTTTTCAAAATTTTATATATTGAAGACCAAGAAATGAGAAAATGAAAATTGAACTACATTTATTATTTTGCTGTGATGATTTTGTTGAGAAAGTAGGGGAGCCTTAATGTAACGGTAAAGTTGCTGCTATGTGATTATTAGGAGATCACAAATTCGAGCTGTGAAAATAGTCTCTTACAGAAATGCAAGGTAAGACTAGGGTACAATTAGGGGTGTTCGTGGTTCGGTTTGGGTCGTTTTTTTCCTAAAAAGAAACCAAATCAAGTAAGTCGATTTTTCAAATATTGGAACCAAACCAAACCAACTAAGTCGGTTTTTTATCGATTCAATTTTTCGGGTTTTTCGATTATTTATCAATTTTTTCTTAAATATGAGACATACACTACCAAACACATATTCCGGCGACTACATTTTCAACGTAATGCTATCGAACCAATTGTTCTTTGAGAAATTTATCATTTATCAAGATATATTAATGATAATTGACTGAAATACTCAATTAAAAATCGATTATTTTTTATATTAAATAAATTTTTGTACTTAGCAAAAGAAAACTACCCATCAAACTAGAAGGCAAAGAATTAGATTATTATAATAGTAAAGAACTGGACTAAAAATACAAATGACTAATATGTACCATAAAATTTTAAAAACTTTATATAAAAATATACATATATATAGGTGTAAAATTTAAGTAGCTATTTTTATAGTCAGTTTAGTTCGAATTTTTCGGTTATTTTTTTATTAAAATTAAAGCCAAATCAAACCTAAAAAGTATTAATTTTTGATGGATTTGGTTCAATTTTTCGTGTTTTTATGAACACCTCTAAATACAATATACCCTTATGGTTCTTATATATTTGTGCAAGATCTAAGCAGCAGTATGATTCCGTAGTTAATTCGGTAAAAAATTATAGGACATCCTTGGGGTAATGCGCCAGGAGGAGCTCTAGAAACTACTAAACTAGAAGTATTGGTAGTATCTTCTAGTATATTGAAAAACATGGTTTACTTCCACTTATTTTCCATTTTCTCTATCAATAAGATAACAGCACAACAACAACATACTCAATGTAATCCCGTCTGGCGAAAATATCGTCTACGGAAATTTTAATTCCGCTTTATCTGCTGCATTGAACACTAGATCACAGGTAAAGCACAAGCAGTTCTGGGATACAACATTCAACATCAATCAGTTCAACTAAAACCTTTATCTCAGAGAGATGAAACATTTCAGCTCCCTTCACTTCATCAATGCAGTAAGCAAAAAACAATGCCCAAAAAGTAAGGTACCAAAGTCAGGCAAATGTATCTATCTATACACAAAGATGTCATAATACATAAACAGGCCTTCAACTATAGCAAGTATGCCTTCCAACTTAAGGTGTACACAAATAGGCACCTCAACTTGTATAAAGTTGAACACGTAAACACAAATGCTGACATGACACTGACGTTTAAATTTTGTAAGTTGGGGCAGACAAGTTGAAGTACCTACTCGTGCACACCCAAAGTTGGAGACATACTTGCCAGCTAAGGCCAAGTTTGAGGGCCTATTTATGTATCATGCCATTATTCTTTCCCCTTTCTGATGGCTAACTAATCATATTAAGTACACCACAAATGTACCCTGTTAATATCCTTTGTTTATACAAATATTTTGCTAAACTTTAAGAGCAAATGGGAACATATAGAAGCCTGCCAAAAGGAAAAAGAGAAGAACAAAAATGACATGCAGAAACCTGCTCTCACTAAGCTACATAGTAATAGTCTTTCAATACCATTAAAAAAACCTCACTACATGATAAAGCTTTACACTGTTTGTAACAAAATACAACTGAAAGAAGACCTGCTAAATCAAGGATTTAAGAGAGAAAGAGATGTGAAAAGAAAAAAAAAAAGAGGACTACATAAAGAGAGACTAAGAGAAGAGATGTGGGGAAGCAAAAAAAGACCATATAAAGAGATATTGAGTAAAGAGATGTGGAGAAAGAAAAAATGGGTGCGCCCCGAAGGGGAGGAAAAAGAAAATTGAAAGGAAAAAATAAAAGGTAGCACTTTCTTCTTTATAAGGGTATGAATTCTGCACCTAGTAGGCTTCTCGAACTACACCCTCAGAGAACGCAATAATGTACATGTTCAGCGAGCTGCAACTGACTGAGTTTGGTCAGATTTTCACAAAACGAACATCGTTTTGTCCAAAAGCAGTTCCACATGCAGGACACTTGCGATGACGGATCTCTAAATTTCTCTGGATACATGGATTGCAGAAGAGATGATAACATTTTGTGATTACAACCTGCCAAATATTTAAAGAACAAAATCAGGTTCAAAGCATTGGTAGCGCATAATAAATAACAACCAAACCCTATACCTACAAGAAGCCATTTCTAGAGTTACAAAACCAATATGGCTTTTTGATCTTTATACATATACAAGGTAGCTGGCTTTACGGGCCATTTATACACCAAATATTCACAAAAGAAACCCTGCTTCCCGTGGTCAACCTTTACCCGAAAACAGAGAAGGGGACTGAGTATCCTGAACTAGAATCAAAATATATATGCTTGCGGCAAAGTATTCAACCAGATAAGACTGCCCACTTCCGGAGCAAAAAGGAACACATGTACACACCTCTTTTGGCCGATCAAGACACACTCCACATTTGAGAATAGCCTTGCAATCATTGATTTCATCCTGCAGTCTTTGTACTGCAGCCTCGCCACTCGCAGAAGTCAACTCATCAACAGTTCTATTCAACTCTACTGCCTCTTCATCAAGCTTCTTTTTCTCACTCCTAGATTAGCAAAATTTTCATGAAATCTGAATAAAGAAAGAACTCATAGCAGATGCACAAACATATTATTTTTCGTCATGAGCAAGAACATTCTATAACATCAGAAATGCATGCAAATGCTAAATTCCAACACACAGCTGAATCCGTAAGACTTGAATAGACTATATTCAGGACCCAGTCCAAAAAGTCCTGTGCACAGAGCATTGACCTTTAGACCAGTAATGCATGTTTTATCCATGCTCCAATTAGCTATAATTAACCTTAAGATGTACAACAGAAAGATAAAGCCAGGCAACCCGCAGATTGCTCGTTAGCTCACATTCTACAGCAGACGTTAGATTAGGGCAGCCGGGTACATTAAGCTTCCGGTGAAGGGCCGGACCACAAAGATCTATTGTACGCCGCCTTATGCCGCATTTATGCAAGAGGTTGTTTCCATGGCTCGAACCCGTGCCAGTAACTTTACCGGCTATGCCAAGGGTCTATTGTACACAGACATTAGATTAAAGAACATTTATCCACATAAGGCTACGTAGTCTACATTCAACCTCAATTTTGTAAAATAGCAAACTAAACTACTAAGGCTTACCGTAAACTTTTTTTTTGGGGGGGGGAGGGGGGGGGGGGGTTTAATGAAAAGAGTTTGTTGAAAAGAATATCACCTTTCAGTTCCCAGTTCCACCCCTATTTCGGCCAACTTTCTCTTGAGCAGTTCGTATTCCTTGTCAGCGGAGGAAGCAGCAGATTTCAGCCACTTCAATTCCTTATCAGCATCTCCCAATTCTCGCTTGGCAGTTTCCAGGGTGACTGCAAGATGTCTATCGTCTTGGATATAACTTAAAGCTTCCGTGATGTGAACTTTCATCTACAACATATTATAATGGTTGAGAAAAGAACAAACAATTCCAAATAAAACCTCTACGTGCCACAGAAGAAGCAAAAGGCTACCTGGTCTTCACTTTGAGCCATCTTCATTTTCAGAGATTCCAGTGATGTTTTAGCCTTTTGATGTTTTGCAGTTGATACCTGCTTCCGAGAGAGGAGCAAGCTTTGTTCCTGCTTTATCTTCACGCTCTCAGAAACTAACTGCACTTGAAAGCCAGAAGTAAACATGACTACAGGCCAACTGCATCACTTTCTATGAATGTACACTGGGTGTAGAATATTCATTGCAATAAAGGGAATTATAATGATAGAGACCTTTATATTATAATCATCTCTCTCTGTCAGTTGCTGCAGAAGATGTTGGTTCTGTGTCTGCATGTCTTCATAGGCTTGACCAATAGTCTAAAATGTAAATAGATCAGAAGAAAGTCTAAAGAAAGTGATGCAATAAATTGTAACAAACATATCCAGTTGAGTACCTCAATCTCGGAAATATAAGTTTCTGATTCCCCTTCTTTTATTTTTATTGCTTCTCTTAGCTCTAAAACACCTCTGCAAGGAAAACCTTATATGGTTACAGGATAAAAACAAGTGTCTCTAATAAATTGCTAAGCTTGATCAACATTGGATACGCACAAGATCATTATTAGATTTTAAATCGATGATGGATGCACACTGGATAAAGCAGACATATACATGTGGGCATATATTAGTAGCAGGATACCTACTGCTAGTACTTTTTTTTTTTTGGCTGCTGCTTATTTTTATTTCTAAATAGGTGTTGGCTAAAGCAGATATATACATGTAGAGGTGGATGCAAGCTGGACGGACACTACCGTCGGCAAAAAAAAAGATAAAAGGCATTGAAAGACTGGCCAACTATTGTTAGTGCAGCAAGGTGACACACAAGATTTTCACGTACGCACATTTCTAGACATTCCAGAAAGACATAAATTATGATAACCAGAAAATGCATCATAAGTTTAGAAGCAAGCATCAGAGAAAGGAACCTGTCAGAAGCATCCAGTTCTGCCCTCAATTCTGCAATTTCTGCCTCAGCAGCGGAAAGCCTCTGCTGACAAGCAGCCTCAGCTTCATTAGCAGCTTTCACTCTCAATTCCAAATCATGTTCATTCAAAGCAGCTCTCAGGATTTCAGCTTGTGCGTGAGCTCTTTTCTCCGACTCTCTGATTTCCGTTATGTCTCTAGCAAAGTGGTCAAAGTCTTATTGTGAATATAGGAGACAACTAATTTAGTGAAAACATACTTTGTTTATAAGTGAGAAAGTCCCCGAGCGCCTGTTGGCACACGGTTTGAAACTTGACAGATAATGGGCCCACCCCTCTACTCTTCTCCAACTAAATACTGCATGTCGACAAAGTGGAACGAGTCTTTGCAACCTCCACAAATGTTATTTTTTCAATATTATATCAGTTGCAATCCCCAAATATTTTAATTCTCAAATGCGCCTGTGAGATCGTTTATTGCCACTTAATCATTTTCACATCATCTCCAGTTACATATAACGACTAATAGAACACTAGGACATATATATATATTATATATAACACATACATACAACATACATACATATACACGTCTGTCTGCGTGTGTGTATATGTTATAGACCAAAGAGTTGAAACTTCAAGTTCTCTAGAAATTTATATTACACGATTAATAAAATAGACCCAGAGATACTTCTATTTTATTCCAGGTTAAATCCCAAGAAGTGAAATTAAATTAATCTACCTGTTATCATAGATTTGCTGGCCAAGCATGTCCAAGAATATTTGACGTTCCTGTTTGTCCCTCTGCATCTTCTCAGCCTGCAAGAAGACTCGGGTATGTAACTTGTAATGACAAGGACAGAACTTGGTAACGAACAAGGAAAGGTCTATGCTAAAGCACTTACAAGTTCCTTTAGCGTTCGGATCTCCCCTGTCTGGTGAGCACATTTATTGATCAAGTTTTTGTGCGCAATAGCCTACAGCAACAAGTTGAACCATTTCAGAATAAAAAATGGAGTTACTTAAATTAACATCTGCCCTTTTCCAAAACGATGGTGTACAAGTCAGCTTACACGCACCACGATTATTCCCACAAGATACCTGCTATCTCCCACCAGCACAGGCACTAGGCAACTCTAGCTAGTGCCCACAAAGGCTCAGAAATAAAATGGAATCACTTGAAATATAATCTGTATATTCCCTATTCTTTCAGCTCCCTTTTTCATTTTTATTTTGGGTGCTTGTGGGGAAGTGACAAGGGAAACCAGAGACAAGTGGGGTCTATAATTCTGACCTTTCACTAGGGACACTGTGCTGATAGATCCCCCCACCCCCACCCAAAAAAAAACCCTAAGAACCCAAAACACAAGATCACAAGGCAAATAATTCCACAAAGATTTAACAGCGGCATTGATGTAACACGCCCTCCAAAAGATCCTCCATTAGTTATCTAAAGGGACACCCCAATCTCTTTTTTCCTAGTTAAGAAACTGATTTCCTATTTATTAACTGAGTAGTAATAAGATATAAATCATATTATGGCACCAAGACCAAACCTTTCTTCCTATTGAAGCTTCCAATGACTGTCTTTCTTCACGTAAGGAAACAGCTTCCTTAGCTGTCTCCTTCCAACGATTCAGCTGAGCTTCCATCATTTGTATTTCTTTTGATAAAGCAGAGCCCATCACCTGAAACTCCTCTTTAATGTCTTTTCTTCCTACAAAACTCTACCTTCAAGTAAGCAGATTATTACATAAACATACCAACTAAAAAATCTGACTTGAAAATACACCGACCTGCATCTTGGACTGCTTCTTCCATTTTGATTTCCAGCTCATTTTTTTCAATAATGCATCTGTGCATGCGATGCTCCAATTCCTCAATCCTTGACTCGGAGTTATCAACTGCTTTCCTTGCTGAATCCACAGCCTCTGCTTTCACAAGCAGTTCTTTCTCCCTCCGTGCGATGAAAGACCTGTCAGCCTGAATCTAATTATAAGCAAAGACGACAACAGGTACCATCTAACCACAATGTGAAATGAAGAGTAATGTAGCTTAACCTGAAGAGAGTCTGTCAGAGCTTTGTATCGCTCTGCCTCGGCATTCCAATGGTGACGTTGATCATGGAGTAAGGTATAAGCACGAGAAGAAGACACGTATCTGTCATCCTTTAGTTCATTCTGTATGGTTAGAAAAATCACAATTTAGCCTCAAGACATATAGATGCACTTGGCATTTTAATGTCAATTACATTTTAAATTTTGAAAAACTGAATCTAGGAGATTCTTGGTGAAAACCTGAAGATCTTGCAACTGCTTTAACAAATGTATATTATCTTCCTGGGCGTCTTGAAGCTCAGAGAGGCGGTCCTCTTTCAGTGCCTGCAATCAAAACATCATATTTAAATGTGTACATCACGTAGGCAAGCCACAGGGTAAGTTACAGTGACGGTACCTTTGCCTCTTCTATAGACTCCTTCAGTTCCCGCACACCTTTTGTTCGGTCTGTAGGCTTCTCTGGTGACATACTACCATTTACCGCACTTGAAACTATTACCTGCCCCCCAGTTGCCAAATCTTTCTGCATTTTCAGAGTAACTAACTTCCTTCTACTATCTTCAAGTTCTGACATGCTTTCCTCCAGCTCACCTTTTACCATTAGCAAAAGACACATATTCAAGGCACAGTGGCAGTTGCTCAAAAGACGTTAGCCAATACAAATAGAGATTCGCATCCATGTCATTATGAGCAACGCCTGAAGTTAAGCGCTACATCTCCAATTTGAAATTCATATACCAAACACCAATCAATTTGATATCAAAGTTGAACTCAAACTCACAATGCTATTTAATTTTACTGGCTGTACTCAATACCTTACATTAGGTACATGTATGAGCTGAAAAATAGATGTGCACATCCATGCCATCATACACAATGGTTAAAGCTACACATTACATATCAATTTGAACAGCCACATACATATGCCCAAGGGGGAGTGATATCAATGTTGATCTGTAACTCATAGCACTGATTGTACTTGAGAGATTTCACAAATGTATGCGTATGAGCTAAAAGATTGTGTTCACGTGTGGAATAAAGGAATGTTGCAAATACCTTCAAGGCGCTTTAACTCAGATTGATCCACTGAATGGCTTTGATTACAAGCTTCGATTGCATCAGCATATTCTTTGTGTTTCAAATGAAGAACATCAATTACTTGACGAAGATAATTAGCCTCATCTTTCATCATATCATCAATCTTATTTAAAAGAATGACAGTATCTGAAAAATTCCAATGATGGTAAAATAATCAGATTAGACCAGATTCAAGCAGCAGATAGTAACAAAATAAATTCTGAAGAAAACTAACACTTGCAAAGTAATCAGAGAATAAAAGGGGAGGGGGAAAAGTAGGACCACATCAAGGTCTTTCCAGGTTCCCAACCTTCTGCTGATGGCTTTCCTTCCAAAACATGAGTAAGATTTTCGGTTTTAATACGCTGAGCATCAATAGCATTTTCCAACGATTTCATCAATTCAAGAGTAGAAGAATGACGCAGATCAAGAGCTTCTCTTATATTCACAACAGATCCAGTATTGTCATTGCCTGGAATAGCATTGGTTTTCAACACCCTACACAGGAACATTTCCTCCGCAGGACAAGATGGAACTGAACCTAAATGTTATTAGAAATCAACGAGTTATTCTCAGTACAATGCAAAAGAGCTTATCTTTTTCTATATTGAGCTCCCAGGATAATAAAGAAACCCAAATTCACTTATACTTGTAACAAGCCAACCTCGAGAATAATCTAGATGATCCAAGCTCTTCAAAGCAATTTGATCTACCCCACTGGATGCTCCAAGGAGAATCAGATCATCATCTAACTACATGGAATTATTTAGAAGACCATCAAACCAATGCAAATCACAAGTTAGGCTATTTAGGTCAATCACCACACCATTAGGATACCTAAAGAAGTTACCTGATTCCAGATTCGATTTAACTTAACCAAGAAGTTATCATAAGAAGCTTGTCTGTCCCTCAATTCTTTCATTTTGGCTTCAAGATCATGCAACTTATGTTTCTGCGCATCTAGCTGCTGAACTAGTTTTTGATTTTGATAATGGAGAACTGCAGCATCAACCTGCCAAAAAAAGAAACCCAATCTATCATCCATCTTTATTAAATTTTATACATGTTTGGGTCCCTAAGGCTTTGTTCTAGTTGTAAGAGTGCAGCGCTATGTGTGGGTTCCGCGCACATCACGGTTCGTACCCTGGTGGACAAAAGCCTGGCATTTAAGTGGAGAAGTATAGAGGCGGGCCCATAATCTACTGAATTTCAAATCGTGCGCAATTGACCCTTGGAGATTTCTCGATTATCAAAAAAAGTTTTAAACATATTTGGAACACATGTTACACCTTCAATTCATCCACATATAACAAAGAAAATGGAATTTCTCATTAACATTCTTGCCAAATTAAATACTACCATGTAATTTTTGTGCATCAAGAGTTATTTATTTTCTTAAGCAAAAGCAGAGAAAACATTGTACATCAGGTTAGACAAAGATAATAAAAAAATAATATGTAATTTCACAAAGCCAAATGCAACTACCGATACAGATTACTTATCTGCAACACTTTACTCTCAAGGATATGTTACTTTACCTCTTAAATTGAGTTATCCCGACACAAACATGAGCATATATTGACCAGTAGTGATAAACGCAAATGTAAGAATGTTGCTTCTCTGCATTACAGGAATACACATATATATACATATATGCACTCTTCTATTTTTTGCAACAGATGCGTCTAAAGGAAACAGAATTTGTACAAGATTCTATCAATAAAGTTATTGCTGATTTTATTTTTATTTTTAGATCTTTTTAATGGTAAGTTATGTAGACTTTTCTAGGAAAAACTTTTATAAGATAGCCATGATAGTCCTATTACAGTCACTATCATCACAAGATTTAGTAAGTTTTCTGCTGATAAGGAATTGAGATATGCCCCATCAAAAAATTAACTAAAGAATCATTCATATTATTGACTAAAGGAAACAAAAAAGGTAATCAGATAGTGACACAGTGAGCAGGATTTTCCCCAAAAGAAAGATATTCAAATCAAAACCACCCTGTCCGCAGATTTCCCAAATTTGAAATTCAAAATAAATTTTACTATTTTAGACCGGGAAAATTTCATATCTAAATCAGCTCAACTAAAGTTCAACCTTCTAGATAACTCTATCAAATCAAAATTTCATTACTTTAAAATGGACGGAGTAACTACTTACCTACATATGTTGACATAAAAAAATGAATAGCACAGGAGATAACAGTTCCTTTGTCTCAAACCCCTCGAGCTACCAAAAGAACTACATGTTCTGCCATTCACTAAGACCAAGAATTTGACCGTTGATACCAGAACTTAATTCTTCCATTCACCAAGACCAAGAATCTGACCGTTGATACCAGAACTAAATTCAATTCCGCCACCTATTCTGCAATCCTGTTTTCAACATTACAAAGCAAGGAACTCCCAGTTCACACGATCACAGGCCATCTTAAGGTCCCATTTCAACAAGATCCCCGGCTCTCCCTGCTTCCTTCGAGAGTCGACCACTTTGTTTGCCATAAAAGTTGCATTAAGATTTGTCATCCTTCCACGAATACATTCTGAGAGGCACACACTGTTTCATCCAACGCCTTCTTTATTCTACTAGAAGCACCTTAGAAATTATCTTGTAGATATTTCCCATTGGACTTATAGGCGGGGGCGGATTTAGGGGGGGCGGAAGGGGGTTACCCGAACCCCCTTCGCCGAAAGGCAAAATCTGTTTTTTACCTCTATATATTAAGTTTTGAATCCTCTTGACACAGTCCAAAAGTGTAGCTTAGTGGCCAAGGGGGTTCAATACTTTTGTAAGGTCATAGGTTCAATTCCCACTAGCTGCGATCTTTTTTAACTTTTTTCTTTTTGAACCCCCTTCGCGAATTTCCTGCCTCCACCACTGCTTATAGGCTTGTAGTCCTTGATGTTCATAGCTCCCTCCTTTTTTTGGTATGATGGCTACAAAAGACGCATTTGTTTTGAATCTAAAAGAGAAAATTTCTTACTCCGAGTACTTGCTACAACTCTCTCGCCAAACTAAATTTGATTTGACCAAACTTAAGGTAAATAAGATGTATGGTGATTTAGTTTCATCCAAAATTTGGCCAAGGCCAAGCCAAACAAGATTGTAATTGTACACAAACTAGAAGTGAATGACGTCCTCCAATTGTTCAGTAGTTTCATTTCTCCATGCCCACACAATATTGACCAAGCTTTGTTTTCTTTTATAGGGTCAATATCTCCTTTGCTACTAAAATGATGATTAATGATGATTTCTTTCAACTATTTTGAAGGTTTTATTTTCAGACTTGTTAAGTGCCTATATATGTTTGAGCTCTTCTAGTTGAATGGATAATATTTTGCAGAAAATGAAAAACCGTGTGGAACATATTCAATGGTGGTTCACATTTTTTAGACCGGAGACCTGAGGAGAGTACATTCGAGAGGATAAGGACAAGGACGAACATGCCAAAGAGAGGAAAAAGCAACGGAAGAAAATCAATCTCCATTTATAGCATCCATCTTTGATTGAAGCTCTTTCCATTCTCTTCTTCTAAGTCGGCAGACTAGTGCAAATTTCTTTTCGCATTTTGCACCTATCGTCATATTAACTTAGCAACTAGTTACAGAAGGCATAAGTAGTTTAATAGTCACCCCCTTAAGGTTCACAATAATCACATCTTATAATAAAGGCTTCCTAATAATTACACAAAAAAAAACAATAGCATCTATCTAACTAGGAAAGGGCAGTAATTCATGGCAGGTCCAGTCATATGTAGGATTAACAATCACACAAAGGCGAGTGACAAGTTATTTTGGGCAATATAAGTCAGTTATCTGACCCAACTATCACAACATAAGCAAGAGCAATTGATTGGCAAAGTTTTCCAAGTGAAGATTAAACAATATGCAATCCTTTATCAGTTATTACTCTATATTCACCAAACCGCATTGCCAAAGACTACTTGATTCAGTTGTATTTAATTGAGAAGTTCTTACCATAAAGTTAAAATCAATTAGCGAAACAATGAATCAATGATGCATTTCACAATTTTCTAACAGAAAGTCACTTCGTGCTGCTAGTGGATTAGCAGTACATTTAAACAAAAGGTGAGGGAAATTAATAGTATGGGATAGATGTGTAATTAATAGCAATCAACAAGGATGCCCAACTCGGTAAATACCACAGTCGCCCAAAAAAGGAATCTTTAAGATAGGCGCTTCTGTATATCCGTAACTTGTACAACTTTTTTCAGTAATGGTACTCTCCAGTCAGCTTGAGTGAACCTCACTGAAATCAAAGGGGCACCCGTAAAACGCAGGTAGTGAGTAATTCCACCTACCAAGACTTGGGCAAATAGGAAGAATTCTTTAATATAGCCTCTATTGGGGTTCAAACCTTTATTCCCAAACTTGTTACTTCATCTTTTGACTGGTAGGTCATCCCCTTGAGACTGTAACTTCTACAACTTTAGTCCCACAAAATTTTGAAATGTCGAAAGATATATCATTGTCTAAAAGATTTTCACTCTATCAGACAAATAAAAGCGAGGGAGAGGGAGAGAGAACCTTTCATCATTCTACTTATCCCAGATGTTCCCCAAGTTATTATAAAACAACAATCACTTAACGTTCAACATTTAGATTAACCACAACCTTCAAAACATCGAACAAAAAAAGCAGCACATATATAGGACTCAGATAAGGCAACAACTAAGACCAACAGGAGATACGATAGTATCTGGCAATAAGAACCTCAAGAGAGAGAAAACACCCATGCAGGCACAACCTAATAAAACTCCTTTTTGATATCAAGATCAACTCTTTCCATATAAGTAACTTAAGACCAATAGCTAGGGATGTGCTTTTCTTTTTCTTTTCCATTATATTTTTAAAAATTTGGTATCAGAGTCATCTTGCGACACCTCGACTATCTGCATGCTCCCACCAATACTTGCACTAGGTACCTCTATCCACCTAGACTTAGGGAGGTGGAAAAAGATACACTTCATTTTTCTACCTAAGTTAGGATTCGAACCTAGTTCGCCACGGTTTACATTCCACCTTCATCGACATTGACCTTTACGATATGGCCCTTGGGTGTGCTTTGCATCACTTGCCGACTACAGCAAATAATTCCCCAATACAACAAAGTGATGATCCTTGAACAAGCTCTCATCAAGATCACAACTTTATCGCTCATAAAGCCCTAACTTTAGGTTTTATAGCAAAAACACAAACGCCGATTCTCATGGCATAAATTACCACTCTATTTCATCCATAAAACTGAAAACTAGTCAGCAACCAAATGAGATCAACAAGCCTTTTCACAAAAAACTAAAACTAAAAATCAAACTAATAAAATAAAGAACACCAATTTATATCTCCTTACGCTAAAAAAAATAGAACCACATATGAAAAGGGTTATTCTTTTTCAAACTATGGAACCCTAAAAACATATGTCACTAAACTAACATACAATACAACCACTTCAATAACAAATATAACCATAAAAACATCAAGCTAAAAATCAACAAATAAAGTAAAGACAAAAACTTTTTATCTCCTTAAGCGAAAATAAATAGAACCACATATGAAAAGGGTCTTCTTTTTTAAACTATGGAACCCTAAAAACATATGTAACTAAGCTAAAATACAGAAAAATTTCAGTCACAGAAATAACCATAAAAACAACAATAATAAATTGTGGGTATTAAAGAATAAAGAAAAAACTCACAGCTTTATTATCAGAAGAAGCTTTAGAATGGCGAGCCATAGTTGGAGAGGAAATTAAAACAGTGTTGAGATGAGGACGCTTCTTTTGAGGCTCGTCAGATGCAGCAGCAGAATTCTCCATTTAAATCTTTGATATTAATTTCATGAACCCAACTTTAGAATCAAAATTTCCAATTCTAAAACATCAAAATTTCCAAATTCTTGAAATTTAAGGTGGGAACTTGTGAGAAAATAAAATCAAAGAAAATGATAAAAACTGATAAAACCCACAAGGGGGAAGTGGGTGGGGATTGTTTTGGGGTGGGTGGGTTAATGGGGTAGTGGGGTTGCAGAAGAGAATAGTTCACTAAAATGGAGGAACTGTGTGTGTGTGTGTGTATTTTGTGCTTTTGTGTGCACGCCCGATGTGATGAGAGAGAGTAATTCAGTTGGAGAAACTGAAAATTTGTAATATTTGGGGATTTTTGGGCCTTTTGATTCTGGCTTTTGAAAATTAGTTTTTTGGGCCTTATTTATCCTTTTTTTCCAAATTTGGTTATAATCGAATTATTGAAATCTTCATATTTGAGTCATTACACGAGGAGTGTGTGATTTATTATAGCGTAAAATAGATTTTTTTCAAGTCTACGAGCAATAAAAATTAACGACTTTTTAATAGTTACGCGCTAACTAGCAGTTTAGAGGTATCGTAGGCATGATTTGGAGTACAAATAGAACTGATTATATGATATTGATTCAAATATAAATGAACATTGACGTAAATTAGATCCAAATTGTATAAAATTTGTGAATTCGATATTTATTATTTGATTCAACGATACGATCGTTTGCACCTCGTAGGATATCGCAATGGCGACAAATTAATTGTAGAACTTGAAGATTAGTATCTAATTTAGCTGACATATATTAATATCGGTTGTTTAAGAAGGATATTAATTATTTTAATTAATTGATTATGATGAGACTATGTTAATTAATTATACAAGTTATGAAAACGCAGTTTAACAAGACTGACATATTAGTCAAGAAAATTAAGTTATTGTTAACTTTGTAATATCATTAAGAACAAAGGGGCAAAAAAAAAAAAGAAATCATACATATTTGGTATGTGCGTGTAATAACATTTTTTTATGCACATCTTTATATAATTTTCCTTTTGTTGCCATATATTTTGCTAATCTAGAATGTACTTAAAAATAACAAAAATTGAAAAACTTTCCAAATTATTTAGATTGAGGCAAATTTTGACTGGATATTGTTGCTACATAATATTTGGATAAGAAATTATTTTTTTTGTGTTAGTGGCCTTATGAAAATCAAGAAAAGGATTTCAATTTTAGGAAAATAGTCAATTTTTACCTTTTCTTTTCTCCTTGTAATTAAATTTTCATAATAAATAAGCCAAACTATTTAATTAAATTCTAACTCAACTCAATCTCATAGATATATGTTACTTATCTTAAACTTTAATGATCATGCCTCATAGAAAACTTACTTAAGAATACTATATTTGTTAGATATCAATTAATAAATTTTTTGATAATTTTATTGTAGCAATTTCTAATTAATAACATATTATTTTCCATCTTTTACCCATTATTAAATATTAGTTTTAGGCACAATTATCATTTATACTTACCAATTCCAAATTCTTCTAATAGGCTAAGGAAAAGGCATTGAACCTATTTTGGGCTTGAAATGTTGGGCTTAAACTGCACCCAAGAGCTGCCCAAAAAATGTCTATAGGCCCAGTTTGGCCCAAGAAGGCAATAAGTGCTTTGTTTTACAGGCCCATAAAATGGTCACTCACAATCTAATAAAGGGATCTTTACAAAAATAGCCGTCCGGATTCATTGTCGATTTTTTCTAACCGGTATATGCAGATTATACACCGATTATATGCGATTATACAATCATATTACAGTTTTTATACATACATTAAACATATCCTGATTATTTCTAATTTAAGTGATGAGATGAACGACTATTTAGGTTAGTTCTTCTAATGAAAATCTCTTTGATGCCGAATTGTTGTTTCCACAATTTCCTTACAAAGAGCTAGTGCAACAAAATCTAACAAGTTAGCATCGACCTTTTCTTTCCCCTTTTCCTATTATTACGACGGGTGAAGGGGAGCCTTGGCGTAATTGGTAAAGTTGCTATCATGTGACAAGGAGGTCACGAGTTCGAGACATGGAAACAACCTCTTGCAAAAATACAGGGTAAGGCTGAGTATAATAGACCTTTGTGGTCCGAATATTCCCCGGACCTCGCATATAACGGGAGCTTAATACATATAGATTAAATAGTATACTTTTCGGGGAGACATTCATATTTCTTTAACACATCTGCCACAAATGAGATAGGTAGCCCAAAGATGAAGGGTGTTTAAGTTAATTTTAAAGTCTTGAGTTCAATCCTCACGTCCAATTATGATTAGTGATTGTGTTCTTTTAACTGGTTTGGACTGATTTCTTGAAGCTCCTTTTGTCAATTTCTTTTTTTCAAAAATAGAATGAAAATATCTTCAACATATTGCGGAAAGAAAGATACAACTCACACCAAACTAAAGAAATTCTCATGTATTTAGTTTTATTTATCATGTTGTATGGGCAGGGGCGGAGGGAGAATATAATTTACGGGTACGGTCGAACCCAGTAGCTTTCGTTCAAACCATTTATTTGTCTCATAAATTCATTAAACATGTATCAATTATTAAATTTAGACCTCAATTATTTAAAAGTTTCGAATTTTAAATTCTGGCTCCGCCCGTGTGTATGGGTGTTAAAAGACACAATTTCTCCTGTGGGAGATAACTTTCACTCAACTGTAGATTCATTGACGTTGCTTTCCCTTTGTAAACATTTGCTTGACATTTTTGTACACTAAATTAGTAAACTCAAAATTTTAAGTTTGTAAAAAGTTATCCGTTTAAGTTGTTTTTGCTAAATAAATAGTTTAAGCTAAAAGTCAAAGTGATTTAAACCCACTAATGACACGTGGGAGCTTAAAATGGAATGATTTGTTGGATTTTATGTAATAAGAGGTGTGAAAAATGAAAGGAAAAGATTTGGAGGGAAACGAAAAGTTTGAAGTTGTTTCTTTGTGCTTATTATAGAGAAACACATCTTTTAGCTTTTAAAGAGTTGAGAAGAAGCGGTGCCTTGTGCCGTCGTCGTCGCTCGGCTTTGGCTTAATAAGTTTTTGGACCAAATTTTTTTTCGTTATTTATTTTTCTTTTTCATGAGTCATTTTTGAAATTAAAATTCCCGACCAAATAGAAAGGTTTTCTGGCGAAACGATACCTCATGTGAACATGTACTTTCGCACCTATTCAACCCAGACAATTTGGCTATAAATTCCGAGGTTTGGTTTCACTTTCAGACCACGAAAAATCTGCATACTCTCCTCTACTCTTCTGCATTTTTGCATTGTTTTTCAAAAGCAAAAATGTAAGCATCAGTGTGGTTTACTGTTGTTTGATGAGTTCGACGAGGTTCTGTAATTTTCATTACCGGTATTACAAAATATTTGTTTCGTTCTATCCTGGGAGGAATTAATCCAACAACCTTGGGCAACAGTGTGGGGATTAAATTCCTTAAGGAATTACAGTTTCCTGTTGGACTCGGAACGTTATTCATCTGATTTTATTTATGTCCTTTGTTTCTGCTTTATTTTGCAGAAATTATATTTTATACAAACAATAACATGATTTACTATAATCATACTATCTTCTAGGTTAGTAGTACTAGTTAATTCTTAGTTTTATTAATGAAAAATAATATAATCACCTTTGGTATAGGGACTCAAGGAATACACTAAGGGAACTGGAATAGATCAAGAAAATCAATCAGGATCAAAAGTACAAAAGGAACATCATAGATTAACGGAAGAAGTACAACACAAAAGGAAGATCAGAGATAGATTGCCGGAAGAAATCAATCAGAGATTGACAGAAGTCATCAAGAAAAAGGAATCAGCGATAAAAAGGGAAGAAGCACTAAAGATCAAGCAAGAATAATCAATCAGAAGCTATTACTGGAAGGTCCCAGATTCAAGGGAAACATAATCACATAGAATCAACGAATCCAATGGATATCAAGACTCATAAATGGAAGGCTCGTCAAAGTCCATACATCAAGGAAGATTAACAGGAATTAACTTTATTCTTGGAAAGAATCAATTTGTGATTCCTTTCGAGGATTAACTCTCCTGGTTTGCAATCTCCAGATTCTTGAAGGCCTCCTGGAAAATATATATACATTCGCTCTGGACTTGAAGAAATACACTTTGATCAAACCATCTACACTCTTTTTGTTCTACTCCAAACAAGCATTGTAGTTCTTTTAGATCTGTTGTGTAACTAGTAAGAGAAGAAAGAGAGATAATCACTGGTGAGGCATTGCATCAAGAAAAGAAAAAGAGACATAGAGACTAAGCAGTTGGTGTAAAACTACACCATTCCTTTTGTACTCAAGAAACATCGATCACTGAAAGAGAACACTCTTGTAACTCAAAGGGACTGGACTAGGATTCACATTGAATCCGAACCAGTATAAAAATTCTGGTGTCTTTAATCCATGCACTTTGATTTTTCATTTATTATTATCTCGCTCTTATTTCTAGTCGACTAATTGGTAAACTAGTCAACTACTGATAACACTTTTTAAAATAAGCAATTCACCCCCCTCCCCTCCCTTTGTACTTTCAATTGGTACTAGAGCTAGTCTCACACTTCTTTGCTTAACAACTTGTGAGAAAAGATCATGGCAAATCAAGTTATTGTTGGAGCACTCTTTCAAGAAGGAACACCACAAGTCAGGCCACCGTAATTCAATGGACAACACTTTTCTCACTGGAAAGTCCGTATGTAAATATATATGCAAAGTCGTACGATGTCAAAGTTTGGCGAGTTATCAAAAAGGAAAACTATCCACTACTAGTAGCTACTCAAACTCCTGCTGATCCAGAAGATATAGATGAATATATAGACAAGCATATGGCAGTTGTTCAAGTCAATGCTAGAGCAAGAAATCTACTCTATAATGCTATAAGTGGAGAAGAATATGAAAAAAATCTCTAGTTGTGATACAGCTAAAGAAATGTGAGATAAACTGGAAGTCACTTATGAAGGTACCAGCAAAGTGAAAGAAACTCACATCAATATGTTAGTTCATGATTACGAACTCTTCCAGATGAAAGAAGGAGAATCCATTGAAATTTTTTTTGCAAGGTGCAACAAAATCATTAGCGATCTAAAAGCTTTTGGTAAACCATACTCAAGCGATGATCAAGTTCGGAAAATTCGGAGAAGTCTCCCTACCACCTGGCAGACAAAAGTAGTTGCACTCGAATCACAAGATCTAAACAAACTATCTCATGATGAACTTCGAGAAGATCTCATAGCATTTGAGAAAACCCACCTCAAGAAAACCAGCCAGGAAGAAAAGAAGAAAACAATCGCATCCAAGGCTACAACGGAAATGACTTATCTCAAGAAAACAAGTCAGGAAGAAAAGAAGAAAACAGTGGCATTCAAGGCTACAACTGAAAGGACAAACAATGACATTGATGATAACGCTGAATCCCTCGAGGAAGAGATTGCCATGGTGTCAAGGAACATGGATGGTTTTAATGAGAATATACAGAAATACAAGAAGAGGAAGGATACCAACCAGGCGAACCAGAAAATATAATGAGAAAGACAAGAATGATGGAAAATGCTACGAGTGTGGAAGATACATACATGTGCAATCTGAATGCCCGTATCTGAAAAGAAAAGTTACCAGAGGATGCAACAAGAACAAATCTTTTGGAAGCTGGAGTGATGAAGATAATCCAGAATCTGAAGAGATAGCAAATCTTTGTTTCATGACAATCCTGGAAAATGACATAAACAAACTTTCAGGCTGCTGGACAGATGAGGATGCTTCAGACGACGAATGAAAAGATGAAAATGAGAATTATTTCATAGCACGAGGTGAAACAAGCGAGGTAAGATCCTATAACTAGGAAAGATGCAACGAATTGCAGGATGTTCTTGACCTTACTTTAAAAGAGTCTCAAAAGTTGATGAATTAACTAAAGAGACTCAATAGGGAAAAGAAATGCTGAAAACTCAAGCTTGAAGTATGTGAAATTGAAAAAGAAGTACTTCAAGAGAAATTTCAGGAATTACAAATGCAACTCAATGGAATGCGCAAATCCACCAGTCATAGTTCTGTCAAGTCCAACCAAGCGACTTACAATTCAACTTGAAAAGGACCAACTAGAGCAAAGTCCACTAGCATTAGTGGAAAATCCAAAAATGGATCAGCCTCTGTATGTCACTATTGTAATAAAAATGGACATAAATATTCTTTTTGTCTATTTCAAAAATCAATTATTTCAGTGTGGATTTGGAAACCCGAAAACAACCCTACTATTAGTAATACTAACCAACAAGGCCCAAGCAAGCTTGGATACCTAAAAGAAACTAATCATTATGTTTTGCAGGAACACCATAAAAAGAGCCGCAAAGGAAAATAGTACCTAGATAATGCGTGTTCTAGTTATATGACAGGTGACAAAAACCTGTTCAAAGAAGTTAAAAAGATAAATGGAGGAAATGTTAAATTTGGTGATGACTCAAAGGAAAAGATAGTCGGCACTAGCACAGTTCCATTCAATAAAAAATTTGATATTACTGAAGTCTATCTTGTAGATGGACTCAACTACAATCTTCTGAGTATAAGCCAACTATGTGATTCTGGGTATGAAGTAAAATTTAAGAAAACAGGTTGAGCTATTGAAGATGAGCGGGTAAAATAATCCTTCCAGGAAAAAGGTATGGAAATGTCTATACTCTTGATAGTTTTGAAAATATAGGTGGACATATTTGCTTAACATCCATATCTGATGACCCATGGTTATGGCATAAGAAATTTGGTCATGCAAGCATGCATCTTATAGATAATATATCCAAACATGATTTAGTTATTGGTCTTCTCAAACTCATTTTATGTAGAAATCATGTGTGTGATGCATGTCAGATTGGTAAATAAACCATCAATTCCTTCAAAGTCAAAGACATTGTGTTCACATCTAAGCCTTTGCAATTGCTTCATATGAATTTGTTTGCACCTACTAGAACTGCTATCATAGGAGGAAAACGATATGATGAAACCTTTGCACCAGTAGCTCGACTAGAGTCAATACAAATTTTTCTTGCATACGTACCCTTCAAGAAATTCAGTCTTTTTCAGATGGATGTCAAGAGTGTTTTATTAAATGTTTTCATTGAGGAGGAAGTATATGTGAAACAACCTCCTGGATTTGAAGACCAAAAATTTCCTTATCATGTGTCTAAGTTGACCAAGGCACTATATAGACTTAAACAAGCTCCACGAGCATGGTACGAAAGACTTAGTTCATTTCTACTTGATCATGGGTTTATAAGAGGTAAAGTAGACACTACACTATTTATCAAAAATCATCTGAAGGTAACCTTATTATTCAAGTTTATATTGATGATATTATTTTTGGTAGTGCTAACCCTATATTGTGCAAGGAATTTTCAATTCTTATGCAAAGTGAATTTCAAATGAGTATGATGTGAGAGCTTACATTTTTCCTTGGACTTCAAATCCAACAATCTGAAGAAGAAATTTTTATGCTAGACGAAATATACAAAGGAGCTAATTCAGAAGTTTGGCATGAGCAATGCTAAAGTTATTGGCACAATAATGAAGCCATCAACAAATCTTGATAAAGATGAAAGAGGAAATACTGTTGATGAAACTAAATGTCGTGGAATGATTTGTTCCTTACTTTACCTAACTGCCAGTCGACCAGATATTATGTTCAGTATTTGTAAATGTGTCAGGTTTCAGTCAGCTCCTAAAGAGTCTCATATGACTGCAGTAAAGAGAATTATTCGCTATCTCATTGGAACTATTTCTCATGGACTATGGTATCCACACTCTAACAGTTTTAAATTAGAAGGTTTTTCATATGTTGATCTTGCAGATGATAAGGAAGACAGAAAAAGCACCAGTGGAACATGTCAATTACTTGGGTAAGTCCTTGATATCTTGGAATAGTAAAAAACAGGGATTTGTTGCACTATCTACTACGGAGGCTGAATACATTGCAATCGGACAATGTTGTGCACAGTTATTATGGATGTCTCATCAATTGGGTGAGTATGGACTATCTTTTAAACCTATTCCAATATTTTGTGATAGCTCTGGTGCTATATGTCTTTCAAAGAATCCTATGCATTACTCTAGAGCTAAGCATATAGGCATCAAACATCATTTTATTAGAGATCATGTTCTCAAAGGAGATATATAATTATCTTTTGTTGGTACTACTGATCAATTAGCTGATATTTTTACCAAACCTTTACTTGAAGACAAGTGTTGTCTTTTAAGAGATCTACTTGGTGTAATTTCTCTTAATTAGGACCTATTTGACATTTTTAAATCTTGCATGCTTAACGTTTAAAATTTGTTTGTTTGTACTCATTTATGTACCACCTCCATTTCCCCCCTCTTTTCATATCAATCGTAGCTTTCAATAAAGGAAAATCAATCATCATGACCCTTCACTGACACCCTTTCCTTTCTTGTACTCAACCATCAAACTTCACCTTTTTAATCTTTGAACCCCTCTTCTCTGATCCATTGTCTATATCACTTTGAAACCCTCTTCAGAAACCCTTCAAACCCCTTCCAAACAGTTTTCTCCCGTGGCTAAGCACTCCAAAACTCTTTCTGCCTCCACCATAAAAAGTACTCGTTCCAGAGGAAAATCCACCTCTCATCCTCCAGAACCCGTACACCTAGGTTCTGACCACTCGAAAGGATTTGCCTTTTCTCAGACAGAGCCTTCAGATCACTCTCACTTAGGAGAAAAAAATCCCATGGAAGACCCTCCTGAATCCCTTACCCCTAAGAAATCCAAAATAGACTTTTCAAGCTCCCTAGAGTCAGAACTCAATTTCTGGGATACACCAAACAGAGATGTCTTCATTACCCTAAAAGACAAGCCCATTGCTCATGGAAGAGTAGTTGATCTTGACGTCATAGAAACCCTGAATTGTAAGGTAAATGATCTTTTTGTCTTTCAAGGTTGGTCAAAATTCCTCTCTTCACCCCTCCTAAAGTCTATGAACCCTTAGTTAGAATGTTTTATGCAAATCTTTGCTCTAGTAAGCCTGATAGGTTGGAATCCTTAGTTCTGGGTAAACACATTGTTCTCGATTGGGCCATGTTTGATTCAATTTTCTTGTGTAAGTGCTCTAGTATTCTAATGCTTTTAAAAAATACTTGGCTTGATGATTTTGAAATTTGTTTGATCAAGCAAAACGTTGTATTGATGAGTATCCCTCTGATTTCCTCTCTAATCAGTTAGGTCCCAGTGATGTTAGCTTTGAAACCCGAGTTTTAACCCACATTGTTGCAACCATTCTTCTTCCTCGCACTGGATCATTCTCCACCTTCTCTCAAAAAATACTTTTCTTGTCTACTATCTTGTGACTAAACTCAAGGTTAAGTTATTCTTCCGGGTCATAAATTTCATGATAGAAAGTGATGATGATCCCACCATTTTGCCCTATGGTATGGCTATCACTCACATCTTAGAAGCCCACAAGATCTCTATATTGGAATACCCCTTTGTCACTGTGTCAAAATCTTATAATTCTAGGGCATTTTCAAGTATGGAGCATGTGTGTGTAAAGGGCTCTTGGGTGAAGAAGCAGGATGGTAAAGTAAAAAATATTCAACCTGACTCCAAGATCAAAGCCTTAGTCTCCCATCACAGTGTAAGTGATCCTGATCTCACCGAGGAATCGACTGCCATTGACAATAAGCTGACCAACATCCAAGATCTCCTTGCTGCCACTCAATCTACTGTTGGTGACATTCACACAATTTCGAAGGAAATAGGGTAAGATGTTTCCAAGATAAGGGTCAAAATTCTGAGACTCGGAGAAAACACAGTCAAAGCTTTCAAGGAAGTGCGTGAAAGGATTGATGGGGTCACCGTTTCAGCCAATGCCAGCTTTGACCGTCTAAATGAGGCCATCTGCAATACTTTTACTTATTTCTTGTGTCGCTAGTTGTGGAAATCTCAAATAAATTTTTGTGTTTTGTTGTTTGGACTAGATAACCAGTCGACTGGATTTTTTTTCCTTCTTTTGCAATGACTCTGCATGCTGATCATGCCAACTTTAGTACTTGACTAGTTTGTGGTTATAATTACATTGCATGTTTTAGTCTATATTATCCCCTTTTTGTTGATGTCAAAAAAAATAGAGAAAGATATAATTCTGCAGGTAAAAAAAGCAAGTGGTTATAGGAGTGGAGTCGACTAAAGAAGGTTACAGAAGTCGACTAAAAGAAGTATCAAAACACTTATTGATGGGGAATCAACTGCACTCATTGAGGGATAGTCAACTATAGGGAAGTTAATTGGTGTTTATATATATTATTTTTGTCATCATAAAAAAAGGGAGATTGTTAGTTCTTAGTTTTAGTGATGAAAAATAATATAATAACTTTTGGTGTAGGAACTTAAGGAATACACTAAGGGAACTGGAGTAGATCAAGAAAATCAATCAGGATCAAAAGTGCAAAAGGAACATCATAGATTCACGAAAGAAGTACAACGTAAAAGGAAGATCAGAGATAGTTTGACGGAAAAAATCAATCAGATATTAACATAAGCCATCAAGGAAAAGGAATCAGCGATAAAAAGGGAAGAAGCGCTGAAGATCCGGCAAGAATAATCAATAAGAAGCTATTACTGGAAGGTCCCAGATTCAAGGGAAACATAATCACAGGGAATCAACGAATCCAACAGATATGAAGACTCAGAAATGGAAGGCTCGTCAAAGTCCACACATCAAGAAAGATTAACGGAATTAACTTTATTTTTGGAAAGAATCAATCTGTGATTCCTTTCAAGGATCAACTCTCCTGGTTTTACAATCTCTCCAGATTCTTGAAGGCCTCTTGGAAAGTATATATACGTTCGCTTTGGACTCGAAGAAATATACTTTGATCAAACCATCTACACTCTTTTTATTCTACTCCAAACAAGCATTGTAGTTCTTTTAGATCTGATGTGTCACTAGTGAGAGAAGAAAGAGAGATAATCACTGGTGAAACATTGTATCAAGAAAAGTAAAGAGACATAGAGACTAAGCAGTTGATGTAAAACTACATCATTGCTTCTGTACTCAAGAAACATCGATCACTGAAAGAGAACACTCTTGCAACTCAAGAGGACTGGACTAGGATTCACATTGAATCCGAACTAGTATAAAAATTCTGGTGTCTTTAATCCCTGCACTTTAATTATGCATTTATTATTATCTCGCTCTTTTATTTCTAGTCGACTAATTGATAAATTAGTTAACTACTGATAACACTTTTTAAAATAAGCAATTCACCCCCTACTTTTAGTACTATCGTCATTTAACGAATTGTCTACTTTTGTCCTCTACTAATAGAAATGGTAATATTTTAGTTTGGTAAAATTATCTATTGAAAGAGAAAGATATGTTCCAAGTTAATGTGTTTCTTCGTTGATCTTTTTAAAGAAAAGGTCAAAATATACCTCTATATTATGCGAAATAATCAGTTATATCCTTATTCAATAAACTAACCAGGTAATTTGTTGTGCTAATCATTTTTCGTTAGTGAAAAAGGGCAAATATAAGCCAGATTGATAACGATAAGGCTAATTTTGACCCTAGTTATTGATGGTGGATAAACCTATACAATTTCCCATTGTTTCGGGACAAATTTAAATTTTTTATTTTTAATAAACTAATCTTAGGGTACGCGCTTTGCGCGTGTATTCTATATCAATAAAATATTTTTTGTAAAAAATACTAAAAAATAAATAAACAATGTGTTTTGACTTTTAAATAAAGTTAATAAAAAATGTATAAAATCTTGAAAATGATGACTACTAAATATATTATTTAGCTGGTTCAATGAAAAAATAATTCGTTTCATAAATGCTTTATTATAGTTCCTGAGGACTTCTATAGAAATATCTTATAAAAGAATATTGTTATTTCTATGATTTAATTTTAAAAAATTAAAAAATATGTAAATGCTATTACCGACAAAGATTTGTCAAATAAAATAAACTTAAAAAAAAAAGAATTTTTCTGCCATTTTGGGAATGAATAGGTTGGTGTAATGCTCGTAGAGAAATTTGTATGGTCATAATTTTTTTTAGTATAGAACATAAGAGAAGTTGTCATTTGTAAAATAATAATAATAATAATAGTAGTAATAATAATAAGAAGAATAATTATAATAAATTATTTATAATTTCTTTAGAATATAGTTTGTATTCTACTGTTCCCTCCGGATTACTTCAGGTTTGTTTTTATACGAATTCGACTCTTAATACTATTATAACCAATTTTTCCATATATTAATGCTATTCCTATCAAAATAAATTTATGTATCATATTCGGTTTGTCAATTTGAAAATAATTTTACTTATATGATGAATATGAAAAATAATTAAATTAATTCTTGTTAAACTTTAAGTTGATATCAACGTCCTAAATATTAGGAAACTAATTAGATTATCATTACTAAATATTTAAAAAATAATCAAATGACTATTTTGTCCAGTGTGAACTCTAATTTGAGAGGGTAAAAAAAGCGAACTATATTTTGCTAAGGGCCTTCGTACAAATAAAAATATTAATGAGCCACATTTGATTTAAAAAATTCTAGAAGATAATTTGACAAGAACTTTTAACTTACATAAATAAATCACAAAAAACAAAGAAATAAAGAAAAGAATACAAAAATATAAAAGCATAGCGAAACGAATATTCCAAATATATACAGATGCTGTTGATGTAAAAAATATGAAAGAAGTAATTTTTAGTACAAAGATTTACCATTTTATTATTTAATTATGATTTTTTAATATCTTTCATGTCAAAATAATAAATACCAAAAGAAAGATATTTATTTAATTAAAATTTTACCCCTTTTTAAAATCCCTACATATTAGTAATTTTCACCCAATTCAAATAAGGAAAGATTTATTAATTAAACTTTTAATTGATATCAAAGTCCTAAATATTAGGAAATTAATTATATTACTATTACTAAATATTAGAAAAATAATCAAATGACTATTTTGTCCAGTGTGAACTATAGTTTAAGAGGATAAAAAAAGCGAACGACATTTCGCTAAGAGTTTTCGTGCTTTTCATATAGTATAAATAAATATAAATATAGATAGCTATAGGTCGGGAAAGAAATCTTGGTCATACACTAAATATAAAACTAATATAGATATGGGATAGGTTATTGCAATTTAAATAATTAGCGAGAGTGTATATTCCTTATTAAAAAAATGGCAATCTTTAACAATTAATTAAATGTCCAAATTGCTCATAGAAAATGGAATTTGGTCTTTATCTTAATGGGACGATTAAAACCCAATCCAAATATTTAATTTGTTGAGTATAACTTAATCTTTCAGTCACTAATCACATTCTTAGCTTGCAGATTCCAATATGATCAGAACAAACTTAAATAAATCAATAACTTGTTCTAGTTGATGAAAGTTGATTGTAAAATGACCTTAAAAATAAAATAAATAAGTTGTTATTCTATCTCATTTTCCTTTCACTATCAGTTATCCCTCATCATCTGAAAAACTTCATTTTTTGATCCCTTTACTGAGTAATTTTCTTCAAAAAAATGAAGTTGAAAAATACCATATATATAAGTGTCTCAAGTTAATTGATTCGCAAACTTTGTCCTACGAGTATGAATTAGTATTTTTAAATATGTTAGTTTCTAAGAGCCTGTTTGGACATAAATCTTTTTTCCCTTTTTTCCAAAAAAAATTTCACTTTTTTTCCATAAAATTTTCAATTTTCACTTGAAGATGCATTTTTGAAATTTTCGAAAATTTAAAAAACTCCAAAAAGTTGTTTTTCAAAATTTTCACTCAAATCACTCACAAAACTTCAAAAACAACTCAAACTGAAAGTTATGTCCAAACACAACTCTAAATTTCAAATACCATTTTCACTTTACAATTACAAACTTTGCTCAATATAATCATCTTATCCTATTGGATCCTTCAAACTTTTATGTTGAACAATCCATTTATGACTATTTATTAGTGTATTGAACAAATACATTCTTATCTGATATGAAGAGAGAAAGCGATTGTGAAATAAAATTAAACAATAAAAAAATAAAAAAATAACGAGCTCATCAATTTAGCTAGTTACTACTCTACATTATTAAAGAAATAATAACAAAATAGTACAGTGTTGTTGGTTGCTTCATCAATTTAGCTTAGTATTCTACATTATTTCTCGATAGAAACTCAAAAATAGCTAGATTTAGAAGTGATTATTCAAAAATATTCACAGTTTCAAAAGTAATCGGAATCTAGCCATTTTTTATGTAAAAATAAATCTGAATGAAAACACTGTTCAAAATCCGGATAATACTCCAGCATAATATACTGAAGTTCCAGTATAATATATTGGACTTCCAACATAATATACTGAAATTCCAATAGAATATATCGGTCCAGCATAATATGCTGAAAGTTCATTTACAAGTGCTCAAAGCTCCAGTGTATTATGGTGGAATTTTTCGCTTGTTGGAGTTCCATCATAATACGCTGGAAGTTTATACATAGGTGCACCGATCTCCAGTATATTATGTATTTATGTTAGAACTTTTCGAATTGCAGTATAAAATAATGACTATTTTTCGATGACTTTACAAATACTTATTATTTTTGAATGATCAGTTCGAAAACTGACTAGCCCGTACTATATTTACAAGAAAGTTGGCTCGAATTGTGAACATGTCGTTATATTCCATTTCGAAGTCAAAAACTCTGCAATCCCAAATATTTAAAACCATGCAAATAGTAATACAGAAGTAAAAACAAATACATGTACGTGATGTCCATAATAAATAAACTGAATAAAGAGACCTTTACAAATTACAAATTACAAATTACAAACTTTCAAATAACATTGGAGAAGAAGATTAAATACTCATATTCTCCACCTTGTACTAAATTTATCTTTCATTTATGCCCCATCCCTTAAACTAAAAACCAATAAATACAAACCACACAAATCTTGAACCAAATTCCCTCTTCCTCTTTTTTTTTTTTTTTTTTTTTTTTTNAATTTCAAAGCCTACAATTATTTTATTGTGGGCTTAATTAAATTAAAATAAAAAATAAACAAACACTCCCACCTCACCTTAGTCTTATTTTTGTACACGTACCTTTTTTTTTCAATTATCATTTCTCTCCTTTTCACCTTTCCATATCTGATGGTGATGCAAATATTTTCCCCATTTCAAGAAACCTATTTGACTCAACATTATTTTTACTTGTTTTCTGTGCTTCAACATCCTCCAAATCATCTTCTTGTTCCTCAAATTTGCTATTCAAATATTGATACTCAACTTTCTCTTGGAAAATCTTGATCATAATCAAGTAAAGTGTGACACAAAATATTGTTATCCCAACTAAATACCAACTAAATTGAATATTTACTAAAGATTTTGCTCTTTCAAGATCTTCATGATTATGACACCTAACCACTTTATGACCTTCTTCTAAATTTATAAAACAACCTTTTGGTATAAGTTTAGGTTTCCAAAGCATAAATCCCATAACCATAAGCCAAATTCCTTGAAACATAATGCTATAAGATCTCACAAAACTATTCAAGAAACTTTTAGGAAAAGGAATTCCCAAAAGTGTAGTGGCTAAAGATGCAAAAATAACAATTTGGAGTAGCCAATGGTATTGTCCTTCAACTCCCATGTGGTCAGTAGAGTGAAGATGGAAAAGAAGAAGTTGTTGACCAAAAGCAATAGCTCCAAGAAATTGTGTGAGCTCATATTTTGCAGGGGGTGAAGGTGTAATTTTGTCAAAGATTATGGTGAAAAGTGCATAAACGAAGAAAGTTAGGGAAATATTTGAATGTTCAAAATTGTGTAGATGGTTAGAAGGGATAGTTCCATCAAAATCTAAAGGTTGGTGTTTTTTAGGACCAATAAAAAGTTCCATAGATATTGAGGCTAAGCAACTACCCATCATCAAGAAAAGTTCTAAGTACCTTATTTTTGGAGTTGGAAACCAAGGTAAAGATGTGTAGGATTTTGGGTGCAAAATATGTAACCTAATATGGTTAAGCAAATGCCAAATACCAAGTAAAAAGAAGCCAAATCCTGGTGCTACATGCCCAACCAAAGTGCCCATTCTTTTTGATTGTTTTCTTGGTTTAGTAAAAGTTGCAAAAATAGCCTTTTTAATTTTTCTTGGTTTTGGAGAGTTAGAGGTAAGGTAAAGAAGAGGGGAAATCTTTGTACAAAGTGGAGATGGAAAATGGAAAAGAGAGGGAAATGAAAGGGGGTTATATAAAGGCTAGGTTTGTACAAAAATTAAGAGAATTGTGAAGGTCTAGAGACTTCTATTTGGGGTTGAAAGTTGAAAATTTTGGACTTCTTTTGTGTGTGGGGGTGGGGGGGGGGGGGGGGGGGGAGGTTAAGACTTAAGATGGTTTTTTTTTAGGTGGCTTGAGGAATAAGAGTACAATTAAAATTTGGCATTAAGAAGAGTTGACCAAAGATTTATCAGGTTTTTAGCAGTTGGCCATGAGGCTGAGGTGGCTATTTTGTTTTCTAGAAGGGCTAGTTTTCTAATGTTCCAGTAATTTAAAAAATACTCTCTTTTATCATGTTTCTTCTTCCATTTTCATCCAAGTGCTACAATTTTTCTTGCTATCACTGTCAGAGTTTTAGTTTGAGTTTAATTATATAGAATCTAGTTTTGTTATAAAGATTAGAGCAGTAATTATTAATGGAAGAAGTTGTTCTAAAGTTTATCCAAGCATTTATGCAAAATATTAAATGTATGTTATCATCTTTCCATGGTTGTGAATGTAACCAAATTGTTCAGGATTCATGTGTTTGGTTTTGGGGAAGTATTTTTATGATTATCTGAATAAAGTACGTTTAAGCACATAATAAAACACTTATAATATGGTGTATTCTTTTAACAGTAATTTTAACTATTTTTGTCGGATCGGAGTTTATACTTACGTTAATTAATTATAACCTGAAATGATAGTGATATGATGTACCACACTCGATTATGAATTTCTTTCACATTCTCCATAAGACCCTTTTATCTCTTTCTTCTTCGAGCTCTGATTATGAAAGAAGGAATCGAAAAAAAGGTGTAAGTGATGAATTAAATAAAAGGCTTGACTTGTGTTTTATTGTATTTGTGAATAAACAAGCCCAATAACTATTGATGTGAAATTGTTCCAAAGTCTATGTAAGCATTTATGAAAATATTGAGTGTATGTTATCATCTTTCCATGATTGTGATTCATGTGATTCATAACCAAATTGTTCTGGATTCATGTGTTTGTTTTGGGGAGGTATTTTTATTCTACATGAATAAAGTAATGTTCAAGCACATAATAAAATACTTAGGCGTCGTTTGATTTAAATACTAAGTTATATTATTATTAGTTATGCTGGGGTTAGTTATCCTGATATTATTTTTTATTGATTGTTGTTATATTAATTCTGGGGTTGTCAATTTTACTGCTTTATCTAGAATAACTTATTCCAGAATTAATAACCAAATAAGGGATAAAACGATACTAAATTCTTATCCCAAAATAATTTTTGTTTATCCATCATACCAATTGACCCCTTATAATATAGTGTATTCTTCTATGAGTGATTTTAATTATCTTCGATTTTCCCCCTGCAATAATATATATTTAGTTAAATTTGTACTTATATATTAATCAGTTACAGTTTAAAAGGATAATATGATGTTGCTCAAGTAATAAACTAATTAAAAGGCTCAATTAGTATTTATTGTGTGGGGGATAAATAAGGCTCAATAGCTACTGGCCTAAAATTGTTCCAAAGTCTATATAAGCATTTATGAAAACATTGAATGTATGTTTTCACCTTTCCATGATTGTGATCATAACCAAATTGTTGAGTATTCATGTGTTTGGTTTTTTTTATACTTATTTTAATTGGTTATAGCCAGGATAGTAATATGGTTCAAATACTGGATTAATAAAAGGCATTATTAGTATTTTATTGTGTGCGTTAATACGCAACGCTCACTATTGGCAAGTGATTGGTAGACATTTTCTGTAAACAAGGGTCAAATCCCCTTTCCCAAAAACCCTAGCGTGTACTGTTCTTAAGTGCATGTATAGTAGCAGGTAACGTCCCATTTTCGGACGGTGACAGAATTGGTGGAGCCAGAATTTTCATTAAGGAGAGTCAAAATATAAAGAAATAAACTCACCAAGAATGGAAGGGACGTTATTATATAATATATATACATATTTAATTTTTTTTTATCAAACTATACATTGTAACTTTTTAGGGAAGGGGTGTCGGTTAACAAACATTTGATACATGTGACTCCGCCATTGGGTGAGAGCATGATAACTAGCGGATTACAGAATTTGATTTTTGACTTAACCGTCATTTGCTATCGTTGTTGAATCCATGGAGTTAAATGTGCATGCTTCCTTAAACTTAACTTGCGATTGTATATCTTTATATCGATTAACATTACTGTTCAAATTATGGCCTATTAATCACAGGAGTATATCTTGAGTAAATAAAACACACTTCTCTCGCTATAATCTTTATTTCGGGAGAAATTCAGAAATAGCCAGATTTATAAGTGGTCATTCAAAAATAGTTACAGCTTCAAAAGTAATCGAAATTTAATCACTTTTCATGTAAAGATTAATCTGAACGAAAACACTATTCAACATCCGGAAAATACTCCAGCATAATATAATGGTATTATACTTGAGTTCCAACAAAGTATACTGGAGTTCAGTATATTATACTGTAAGTTCATACACAGGTGCTCGAATCTCCAGTATATTATGCTGGAACTTTCGATGTGTTGGAATTCCAGCATAATATGCTGGAAGTTCATACACAGGTGCACCGAATTCCAGTATATTATACTGGACCAGTCTCTGTTACAGCAAAATAGTGGCTATTTTTTAATGACTTGACAAATATTGACTATTTTTGAATGATCATTCCGAAAACTGACTAGCCCGTGCTATTTTTACCTTTATTTCTTCTAAAATGTTTATAATTATGCTGGACAGAATTGTAGCCCAATTTGCCATCTTTCTACTAATTTGAATTTCAGTTATAATATTTTTTTTTAACATATAGCATATACGAGAAAACATTAGCGTACATTTTTAAACAAAAGCTTATGTCACGACTCACCTATGCTAATTTGATTTTTAGCTCTTAGTCATTCTTTAAAGGTACAATTAAAAGAGTTCAATTTTTGGATGAACTTATAATGTCAAGCTCTCAACATAGGGTATTTCTATTTCTCATCTTAGGCCATCTCTGACTCTTGCCTCTATTTTTTTCTCCGAAATGGAGTAAACTCCAAAATGGAACAAAATTATTTCAACCATTACTCCATCTTTTACTCCAGAAGAGAATATTCTATCCATATTTTTCTCTCTTAAATATTATATTATTATCTTTTATTTAAATTTTATTTTCTTATTTCTATTAAATAAATTCTATATTGTTTTTTAAAATATTCATCACATATAATTTAATATAAAATTATTTTATACCATAAAATTTTAAATAATACAATAAATTTTATATATATATATATATATATATATATATATATATATATATATATAATTCAAATAAAAGTTAAATCATTGAGATACAATATAATTAANCACCTCTAGTATGCTCCCATAAATGATCTATTAATGCATTATGAAGCGTAAAATGAGCATCTTTGTCCTTAATTTTTTTGTGTTGAGCAAAAAATGCTCAAATCGTTAATTTTCATCAACTACAATTTCTACCGTTAGAGATGGACATTCCCAATAAAATTAACTTATAATTTTACATAAAAATAATAAATGCACGAAAATTAATTTATCAAAATTATACGCCAAAGTTAAGATGTAAAATTAATATTATAAAGATAATACATAAACATAATTAAATATATATAAAGAGAGAAATTAAAAGAGTTAAATAATAAAATAATAATAAAATAATAATGAAGGAGATGAACAGTGTCACTTCATACTTGGAGTAACACTATTCATCCCCCATTTTGGTAAAAAAGGGATGCATTATATATATATATATATATATATATCACTCGGACTCTTTAAAAATATTATTGAGTATACGAGTAATATATTTTTGGAAGATTTAACACGAGCCTGATAATATTTTTGATGATTGGAAAGTAAAGTTTATATGTGATCACCAGCTAGTTGACCTCTAGATTTTTTCTAAAATAAGAACATCCTAGTAATAGAAGGACTCTTTAATGTTCCTTCTTCTTAATGAAAATACTTTTAAAGAATTTATATAATTAATGTTTGTCTGATTATTTTCATCATATTACCTACTAATTCAAGTTACGCACTCAAAGTTCACTATAATGATTACTAATATTTCGATCGCTTTTACGTATCTTCATTTTGTAATAAATTTTTAGCTGTCACTAAGTAAAAATTAAGCTCTTTGGCATTATTGACGAGAGAAAGAAGAATATTAATTAAAAGATTGAAATAAATGTAATCAATATAAGCAAGACTTTACGAATTTGATGCAAGCTTATCATTCATATCTCAGAGAAAAAAGGAGATAAAGAAAAGAAAAACTCAAAGGAGACAAATAACAGTCAATAAAGAAAATCATAAAGATCAATGTACAAATCTCAGTATAAACAAAAAATATTAAATAATTTCTTTTTATTTTGGTGACCAGATTTAAATGTCGTATGTATTGGTGGAAGAGGCCGAGCCAGGATTTTAAGCTTATGGGTTCGGAATTCTAATCGTTAAAAGTTACTGAGTTTTAAATAAATAACTTACACATATTTAATGAATTTTATAAAATAAATACAGGGTTCAAATTAAAGTTATTGGGTTCGGCCGAATCCGCTGCCAACACTCTACTTCTGCCCCTGGTCAGTGGTGAAAGCTATCATTTAAGCAAAATAATTAAGATGCCGATAAACTGCTCCGATAATTGCTATTATTAACAAAAAATTTAAAAAACACGGGTGACATAGAATAATTTGTAAAGGAATGACAAATCACAAAAACATTGCCATTTGAAAACAATCTAAAAAAGTATTATCCTAGAAAGTTTGACTAGTAATAAAAGCTGACCTTAACATAAGAAAAAATTGACATTTTTACGTTGATTTTTCTATGCTATTTCCAAATGTTTTTAAGACAAAAATACTTTAAATTGACTTTTTTTTTTTTTTTGTTACTTTAGAAAATTATCAAAACAAGTTTCCCGAAAAATGCTGAAATAACCCCGTAGTTTCTCTTATTTGACTTTTACCATGAAATCATGCAGGAGTATTTTGAATTTTTGACTAAGAAATTATGAGGGGCAAATTGGTCAAAGAAATATTTCAGCGCACGTTTGGACAGCTCGGTTCCGCCGGCGGCGGCGCTATTACTTTGAACATTATCTCTAATTTAAACTTTCTAAAATGACTAATTAATAAATTTATTTTGTCAAAAAGAAATTGGCAAAATGTTCTTAATTAATTCTTATCCTTTTTTTATACCTTTTGGCCTTTTCTTTGAAAAAGAATATACATCCTCTTTTTTTTTTTTGGTTTTCCACCAGGTGTCCGGTACCCACGTCGGACTCGACTAAATCTGGATTCACGCTGAGAAGTTTCACATTGGGGGATAAAGTTTTCCCTAGCAAAGACGATTCCATACCCAAAGTCTCGAACCCTAAGACCTCTGTTTAAGGATGAAGGAATACTTACCACTTCACCACAACTCTTATTGATATACATCCTCTTTTATTATAGAACTTATCCCTCATTATACAAATTTATATTTCTCTGCATGTATTCGGTGTTTATACCAACACAATAAATATATGACACTTGTTCTTCAAATACACTTTTATCCCTAAACTATAGTTAATTAATACATATTTTCACCTTAAGTTATAGCGTAACCATAATAATTAATATAGTTTGACGTAAACAGCGATTGTATTTAAGTTTTTACTGCTCCTCTATTATTCTAGGAGCTAAATTTTAAAAAAAAAAAAAAAATGTTTTCCCTTAATCGTTATAGATATTTAATTATAGATTACCCTCTGTAATTTTTTTCAACTTTTTATTTACTCTTCTTGTACCAAATCGGTAAATCCCAACTTATCTGCTATCCAGATAATGATCTTATTATTTAATTTAAATACTAGTTTCCTTCATCACTTGGCTTTTCCACGTTATTCTTTACTTGCACGTTTCCTCCACATTCTCTTCACTAATTATTTAATTAGAAATATTTTTCAAAGAATCTGTAAAATATAAAAAGTTAGTAATAAATTAATGGTAGAGTCCAAATGCAACCAGTATTTACCCACGGGTTGGTACGACTTGTTTCGTGTACACATTAGATACATGTACTAGTGTTATCACATCACATGCATTATGGCCAGGGCGGACAATTATAATATCGGGTTCATCTGAAATTAATATTTTCAACGCGAAGCATAAAACGATTAAGCATATAACAAAAGGAAATCATTTTTTGGTCTAACCATCCACATATGAAATTATGAAACCAATGATTTTTGACCACCAACGACTATGGTGAATCTATCCATCTCGAGTTCGAGTACTTAGAATAATATCTAAGGAATACTTTCCCCTCTAATATAATGAGTCTTAAATAATACAATTTGGATAACTCGGAACCCAAGGTGGATACTTGACACTGGATGAAAAAATAAAAACGATTTCAAGGATAAGATTATTTGGTCATAAATTACGTTTAGTTTAATTATTCTTAATGACATTGATTATCATATCGGAATTTTTTTAGATGATTATGTTTGGACAGATATTATTAATGAATCTTTTCCTCCTTTTTTTTCCTGGTAAATTAGTTCAGTTCGTCTAAAGTTTATATATATGTATATATATATTTGTGTTGCTGGGTAGGTGTAGAATCATGGGAAACGAGCAGTTAGCATATACTTTTTGGAGATTGTGTTTTAATTTATATAATATTAATTTGATAACGTTATGTTTAATTTATTATATGTTTCTCCTTTTCAGTCATCTTTTGAAGAAACGCGATAACGTTATTCACGAGTTTAGCTGAAATTGCATTATTAATTAATTAAAGAAGAACATATTCCCCTTTACAAAATTAAGCTTAATTCTTGGAGGTGCAATACTGATCTGTCAAATCGATCAATAATAGAATAAATAAAAACATTGGCAAAAAATAGACATTCTTTTTGCTTTTTGCTTGTACTTAATTAGAATTTAAGGGAGATTAAAAAAATATTTTAAGAACTTACATTTGATATTTACAGTGTTTAACTGACAAGATAAGTCAAGATTGATGTGGTCAAAGGTATTAATTTTTTTGTAGATGTGTTTTTGAGTATGGATATAGCAACACATATTTCTAAAATAACTTGATGCTAACCTCAAGTCTATGCATGGTGGAGTTAAGGTATTATTATTCTATAATTGCAATAGTAATTTTTAAGATAATTAAAACGTCATCTTTGTGGTAACATAATAATACAATTATCAATTGATGATGATACATGTGATGTCCATGATAGAGGGCAGTCCATTAGGCCGATGAAGGTAGATCAAGCAGGAACAATAAGCTTCTAGGTTGACAAGATTCCGAAGAAGGAATGCACATGTCATCTTAGGCGAATCTCATATTAAGAGAGTAAAATGAAGAGTTTTATAAGGCATAACACAAAATCACATGGTACACACGCTTTTGCGCTAGATGATAGTGTAGCCCAGAGACAAAAATCATCTATTGTGCCAAAGCGCCAATACGTGCCATCGACTTGAATTGTGACAATACAATTACCCTAAGAGAGAGAAATTATATTATTATATCCAGTGTTTTAAAAAGCGTTTTTGGGGCAAGTCCCGAGACCAAAAATGCCCCGAGGAGATGGTGTAGGGCGAAAGTTTCAAGAGGCGTGCGCCCAGGCGTTTGAGGCGCGTTTTTGTAGTGAGGTATGCCCCAGAGACTTTTTCAAATTAAAACAAAAATTGTTGAATAAATCCTTCATATAATACCCAAATTCTCAAAAGTCAGCTTCTAATTACTCAAAAGTTTTAAAAAGGAACCGAAATGTATTGAATTTAAAAGTCAAGACCTTTTTTATTGATTGAAGCCCTGATTTATGGTATTTTCCAATTCTTTATCTTGTGCGATAGTCTGCTAATATCTCCTAAAAACAACGAATATTCAATTTTGTTTTACCAATACAAATAGAACTCCATTCTCTTTCATAACAGCAAGTTCAAAGTTCAAATTGCAGGTTAGTCATCCTTTTTGTTCCTCTATGTAGGAAACTTTATTTTTTTCGACTCAAGTTAATTGTGTCATCGACTTGAACTGTGGCGCGACTCCAGATTTCCGAGGACATGACTCTTGATAGGAAGGTGTGGTGGTCGAGCATTAGGGTTGTATGTTAAAGAGTAGTCGAGCAGTTTTCCTCTTTGTCCCGATTTTCCTCTTTGTATTGACGAGTATGATAGTATGTTATCTAGCACTACTAGTGATGTATGTTGTGTTTTACACTTTTGCATAATATTTGTGTTACTGTTTTTTATTTTTTTGCTGTCTCTCACGTGATGATATTTCTTTTCGGGTTTTGTTATCATAGATATATTGTCTCTGAGCCGAGGGTCTCCCGGAAACAGCGGAGTAAGGTCTGCGTACACTCTACCCTCCCCAAACCCCACTGATAGGATTTTACTGAGTTGTTGTTGTTGAATCAAGTTATTTGTGCTTGTAAGTAGCATATAATAGATTGTTTTGACTATTTTTTTTACGGGGATGGAGCGCGCGCACATTGATATGTATATATATATATATATATATATATATAATTTTCCTCAATTTTTATGCAATTTTACCTGTTTATAAATATTTATTATAATTATTATTTTATAAAATATTAAAAATTAAATATTCATGGGGCTTATATCCTGTACCTCGGGGCTTACACCTCGCTGAGGCATACGTAAAACGCCTCGCTTTACGCCCACGTCCTTTAAAACAACGATTATAGCACAATTAATTATAATTCAATTACCCTATCAGCTGTTGATGTACAAAACTAAGTTTCCAACTTCAAACCTTATGTTCAGCATTTCTGTTATTTTTTTAAAATAAAAATTGATACCTTGAGAGCCAAGTTTTGGTGCCAGTTGTTTTATTTATATTAAAAAAGGATACTGGATAAGCATCTCTTATATATTAGTTGGACGAATGGTTAATAAACAATTGACATAATAGAGTAGATATAATAGTTAAGAACATAATTTCTTTTGGTCTAAGAATATACATTTTCACATTATATACGATACATGTCCATTTTTATATTATGTAATCATAGAGTTCTAATATCGACTGGATCATGTTATCAAGAATCTCAAACAAAAGATACAGATTCTTTTGCTTTATTTACAGGGAGAAATTAAAAAATAGCCAGATTTACAAGTAGTCATTCAAAAATAGTCATAGTTTCAAAAGTAATCGAAATTTAGTCACTTTTCATGTAAAGATAAATTTGAACAAAAATACTGTTCAAAATCCGGAAAATACTCCAGCATAATATACTGAAATTCCAGTGTAATATACTGGAACTCCAGTATATTATACTGAAATTCCAACAAAGTATACCGGTCCAGTATATTATGCTGGAAGTTCATACACAGGTGCTCGAATCTCCAGTATATTATGCTGAAACTTTTCGCGTGTTGGAGTTCCATCATAATATGCTGGAAGTTCATACACAGGTGCACCGAACTCTAGTATATTATGCTGGACCGGTCTCTGTTGCAGCAAAATAGTGACTACTTTTTAGTGACTTGGCAAATGCTAATTTTGAATGACCAGGCCGAAAACTGGTTAGCCTGTGCTATTTTTACTTATTTAAAGTATAGTCCAAACCCCCCACCCCCCAAAAAGTATTGGTCTCACATAACTTTGAAATGCAAACAAATAATTCACATAACCAATTTCAAATCAATTTGGAATTGAAGCACTGTAATTGCTGGGCTGTGTTTAAGACATGCAATCAAATCTTTTTAGGTTAATTATTGTTTTAAAAAAAGATCAACCTAGGGTCCTAGAGTAGAAAGTATTTCAACATTTTAAAGTACAAACCAATATTCAACATTTCCAAGCTAAACCAGATTAGGACATCTAATAAGTGCTTTAAACGTTTCCAACCTAAACCAGATTAGGACTATATGTATACGCATGTATATTTAGGAACAAACACACACAAGCACAAACATGGACATGTATATATATACACATTTGAAGGAGCGTCGCAGGATGAATGAGATTCCTTCATTTTAAGAACAAGTCTCGAGTTTGAGTCCTCGAAAAAATAAAAAAAATTAAGTAGAAAGTACAACGCTTCATCCTTCAATGAGCTCTACGCAGCGCGAATCCAGATTATTTAAGTGTTTTAGTGGCTTTCAGAACTAGATTTTTGGAAAAAAGAAAGAAAAAGAGAGAGAGTAATAGATGTTTAGATTTTTATGGCCGTTTCAAACAATTATTAACTACTATTGAAACATCCTCTGGAATTTGTCACTAACTTGAACTACTATTTGCTTTATACCTTTTATAGCCTAATTATACTTTTAACAATAGCTAATTAACTTTGTATGTCTAATCTTCCTTCTCTAACCATTCCAACTTTCTAAAATTCTCACCTATAGATATAGGTGAGGTGCTTCTTGTGGGAGGTTTGCTTAACTTCTAAAGCATAATCTTGATAGCACGGACTAGCCAAGTTTTGGATTGGTAGTTGAAAAATAGTCAGAGTTTGCAAAGTCATTAAAAAATAATCACTATTTTGCTGCAACACGAAAAATTCCAGCATAATATACTGGAGATTGGTGCACTTGCGTATGAACTTCCAGCATATTATGCTGAAACTACATCACATGGAAAGTTCCAGCATAATATACTGGAGATTGGAGCACATGTGTATGAACTTTCAGCATATTATGCTGAAACTACATCACATGGAAAGTTCCAGCATAATATACTGGAGATTGGAGCACATGTGTATGAACTTTCAGCATATTATGCTGGTCCAGTAAATTATGCTGGAACTCCAGTATATTATGTTGGAAGCTCACATGTAAAAAATTCGAGCTCCACTATATTATGCTGGAATATTTACTGGATTTTGAACAGTTTTTCGTTCAAATTTATCTTTACATAAAAATAAGCTATATTACGATTACTTTTGAAATTGTGGCTATTTTTCAATTACCACTTATAAATCTGGCTATTTTTTAATTTCAAGAGTAATGGATCATAATCCATCTTATGAACCCCAATGGATAAATGGAAATTTTTTGGACTCCTATTTCAGCTGGGCCTGGACATTTAAAAGGCCCATGTCCCATAAGATAATAGCTGGCAATATATATATTTTTTGTATGTTAGTGTACGTTATATGTATATATATTTGGCTAGCAAATATAATTATTTATTATCGACCGGTCAAATATGTAACTTTGCGATAACATATTTAGACAAATTGAAGCCGCGTGGACCCATATGTATCTTCGTGGGTGCTCGAGCACCCATTGTTTCTGACTCAGAAATCTTTATTGAGTGGGCACCCAAAGACTACCAAGTAATTAGTGGGTGCAATGGTTAATAAGGTGGACAAAAGAGCTCCTAGGATTTGAAGCTTTTGAATTCCTGTCGTATTCTTAAGTTAATATATAATAATAATATAATTTTATAATTAAATATTTAGTAAATTTTTTAATATACATATAAGATTTGAACAAAAATTATTAAATTTATGTGATCCCGCAACTAACATGCTAGCTACTGTGACGTACTGAACTTGTTCATTATCATTGTTCCCATTGAACTGCAAATTGGCCACAGTAACTAGTGTGCTTCCATTCTAAGCATTCAATATATAATATGATAAAAATGTTAATTAGACATTTTTATCACCCATCATTATATTAGACAAGGTTTAAGACTGATCTGTGTGACATTTGCAACTAAAGTTTATTGAAAGAAAATAGCACATTAAACAAGCAAATATGTGAATGATAAACAAGTCTTTTAAGTCATTAACGGACCAGATATTTCATGTAAAAATAGCACGGACTAGTTAGTTTTCGGACCGGTCATCCAAAAATAGCCAGCGTTTGAAAATCATTGAAAAATAGCCACTATTTTGCTGCAACACGGAAAGTTCCAGCATAATATACTGGAGATCGGTGCACCTGTGTATGAACTTCGATTACTTTGCATGAAAAGTGGTTAAATTTCGATTACTTTTGAAACTGTAGCTATTTTTGAATGACCTACTTGTAAATCTGGCTATTTTTGAATTTTGCCCATATTTAATCTCAACTAAAAGCCCGGTTGGACATAAGAAAAAATTTACTTTTTTTCGAAGATTTTTCACTTTTTTTCGAAATTAGTGTTTGACCATAAATTTTTAAATTTTCACTTGAAACAATCCAAAATTATATTCGTGTTCAAACACAACTCTAATTTTCAAATACCATTTTCACTTAAAAAAAATTCACTTTTTTCCGGAATCTACAATTCTTATGTCCAAACGCCCACTAAAGCACATGAGTATAACACATCAAGGGAAGTTCAATTTTACCAATTCTATAAACTAAAAAAGTGGCCTATTTCACTTTTACTCGAGAATAAAGAGCTTATATATTGTTATGTTATCAAATTCATAAAGAAAGCTAGCCTCATTTATTTCATAGTAATGTAAAATAATCTAAGGTAAAAATCTTTCTAATTATACTATTACAAATTAATTAATCCAGATAATCAAAGTGGGGGAAGTAAATCATTATAGTTATTGAAAATTCTCGCTTCTAACAGGACATTTTTCATATGGTAAGACTAGTGGAGTGAAACATAATGATTTATGGTAGCAGATAGCTTTAATTTGAAGTTACTACTCTACTAAAGAAATTTGTTCTTTTAATCCCTGAAATATTATAAATTCTTATTTTGGGCATTGTAATTTTTTTTAAACGCATTTTACCTTCACTTAATTGAAATGTGGATTTTTGAACTTTTCTGCTTATGAATTCTCTGTTGGGTTTTGTCAGTAAAAATAAAAGAGGTGTGAATGGAAAATGGTGGGAAAAGAAATGGAGAGAAATGAAATTTTGAATTAGTTCATCTTACTAATTGATTGATAATTTTTGGACCAACTTTATTTTCTTTTCCCATTTTTCTTTTCTAATAATTTTTCACGGAAAAATATGAACTTGGAAGGTCGCAGAATCATTTTCCAACGGTCGAGTTCGCGACCAAACATTCCATTCAACAACTGAATAGACACCTTATCAACGAACATGCATCTTTGCACCTGTTGGGACTCAACTTCGTTGACAATAAATAAAGAGGCTTAGCCTCATTTTCCACCACCGAAAATCTGAAATACCTCCCCTCAATCGTCTGCATTGGTTTTCAAAAGCAAAGGCGTAAGCATTTTGTGTGAATTGCTCCGTCATTTGAGTAAGTCGAAGTTCTGTGATTTGAAGTGCCTATATCACATAATGTTATTCCGTTCTACCTGGGAGGAATTAATCCAAAACCTTGGGCAACTGTGACGAGATTAAATTCCTTAAGGAAATACAAAAAACTTGTGGGCCCAGAATTTTTTCTGTTTTATTTTCTTAAACTAATGTTTGTTGATTTACTGATTTTGAATACAATGTGTTAACAAGCTTAAGAAATTTAATATTTATTTCTGTATTCATCTTACTTTTTGGTTTGAGAGACTAAAATCGTAGTGATTTTTTACTCCCGTTTTGGAGATTAAAATCTTCGAATTTTCTACTCCAGTTTGAGATTAAAGTCTTTGTGACTTTCTACTCAATCCGAGATATAAAAACTCGATTGTTTGTATTTGGTTTGAAGATATAAAAACTTCACCGAGATACTAATTCTGTTTGTGTCAATTTCTTTTACAAAAAAATGACAACATGTACGGAACAACAAAATGGTTCTGTTGGAACGACTACTGCTGCAATGGCTACGGCGTCTTCAAGTCGCACAACGCCTGCACTGGCGATGGCACTGGGAGAAAAGCCCAAAATTTTTTCCAGCGTGGACTTCAAACGCTGGCAGCAGAAAATGTTCTTCTACCTGTCCACACTCAGTCTACAGTACTTTATAAGTGAGGACGTTCCAATCTTGGGAGAAGAGACTCCAGCGAATGAGCGATTTGTGGTCGCGGAGGCATGGAAGCATTCTGACTTCTTGTGCAAAAATTATATATAGTGTTGTTTGGAAGATGGCTTGTACAATGTTTACAGTATCATGGAAACTTCGAAAGAGTTGGGGAACGCTCTTGAAAAGAAGTACAAGACGGAAGATGCTGGATTAAAGAAGTTTGTTGCCGCAAAGTTCTTAGACTTTAAAATGGTTGACAGTAAGTCTGTCATAACTCAAGTTCAAGAACTACAAGTCATCGTTCATGACCTCCTCGCTGAAGGTATAAATCGAATCAATATTTTATTAAAGATAGTGATTATATTATTAATCCTAAATTTAAATTGTAGGTATAGTCATAAATGAAGCGTTTCAAGTTGCGACATTTATTGAAAAGTTGCCTCCGATGTGGAAGGACTTTAAAAACTACTTGAAATATAAGCGCAAAGAGATGACATTGGAAGACCTTATTGTTCGCCTAAGGATTGAAGAGGACAACAAGGTTGCAGAAAAGAAGTCTCGTGGAAATTCAACAATAATGGGTGCAAATATTGTTGAGGAAACTTCAACGAGCAAAAACAGAAAGAAGCCATCTGGACCAAAGAATTACCCAAGCAAAAAGAAGTTCAAAGGTAATTGCCACAACTGTGGAAAGGTTGGACACAAGGCTGCTGAATGCCATGCACCAAAGAAGGACAAGAAGAAAAGTCAAGCAAACATGATCGAGAAGAATGATGAAATAGACGATTTATGTGCCATGATTTCGGAATGCAACCTAGTCAGAAATCCTAGAGAATGATGGATTGATTCGGGGGCAAATCGTCTTGTTTGTGCTAACCAGGAGTTGTTTACTTCTTATGCTCCCGCTGGACCCAACGAGATAGTTTTTATGGCAAATTCTGCTACTGCAAAAATTGAAGGAACGGGGCAAGATAGCTTTGAAAATGACTTTTGGCAAGATTGTGACTCTAAATGATGTCCTTTATGTTCCTGAAATGCGGAAGAATTTAGTCTCGACATCACTTCTAGTCAAGAATGACTTTAAGTGTGTTTTTGTTTCCGACAAGGTTATAGTTAGTAAGAATGAAATGTATGTAGGAAAATATTACCTTACTGAGGGCCTTTTCAAACTCAATGTAATTTCCATTGATATGAATAAAATTTCAGTTCCTTCTTACTTGCTTGAGCCAAATAATTTATGGCATGAACGTTTCGGCCACGTCAACTTCAAAACTTTACGAAAAATGATTAATTTGGAAGTATTGCCTAAGTTTGCATGCAAACTCAAAATGTCAAATATGTGTGGAATCAAAGTATGTTAAACATCCTTATAAGTCAGTTGAAAGGAATTCAAGTCCTTTAGACTTAATTCATATAGATATTTGCAACATGAAGTCAATACCATCTCAAGGTGGAAAAAATATTTCATAATTTTTATTGACGACAATACTAGATATTGCTATATTTACTTATTTAATAGTAAAGATGAAGCAATTGATGCATTCAAGCAATACAAAAATTAAGTTGAAACGCAACTAAACAAAAAGACCAAAATAATAAGAAGTGATAGGGGCAGCGAATATGAATCTTCTTTTGAAGAAATATGTTTGGAAAATAGCATTATTCACCAAACAATTGCCTCTTACTCATCACAATCTAATGGAATTGCGGAAAGAAATAATAGAACGTTAAAGGAGATGATGAATGCCTTGTTAATAAATTCTGGTTTACCTCAGAACTTGTGGGAGGAAGCTATTCTTACATCTAACTGAATACTGAATCGAGTTCCCCACAACAAAACACAAACCATTCCATATGAAAAATGAAAAGGAAGAAAACCCAACTTAAAATATTTTAAAGTGTGTGGGTGTTTGGCTAAAATGCAAGTTCCTAAACCCAAAAGGGTAAAGATTGGACCGAAAACCGTTGATTGCATTTTTGTAGGATATGCAACAAATAGTAAGGCATATCGTTTTCTGGTTCATAAATCAGAAAATCCCGACATTCATATTACGATAATTGAATTGGATAATGCTGAATTCTTTGAGAATATTTATCCGTATAAATTGGAATGTGAGTCATCTAATGAAAAATCTAAGTGACTTCGGGAAGAAGCAAAAAAAGTACTTTTGATGAGGAAAATCCAAGATGTAGTAAACGTCAAAGGACATCTACTTCCTTTGGACTAGATTTTCTGGCATTCTTATTGGAAAATGAGTCTCAAATGTTCAAAGAAGCAATGTCTTCTTCGGAAGTACAATATTGGAAAGAGGCAGTCAATAGTGAGATGATAAATTCAGAAACAGCAATGATAGCCTTTTAGCATGCCTGTCAGCAATGATGGCCTTTTAGCATGCCTGTCAGCAATGATGGCCTTTTTAGCATGCCTGTCAGCCTTTGCAGCAGGCCTGACAGCTTTTTCAGCATGCCTGGACAGGATGATTACTTCTCTGCCTGCCTGATAGCTCTTTTGCAGCATGCCTGGCTGGAATTATTGCTACTCACCATGCCTGGCAGCAACTTTAGTTTACTTTTCCTGCATTTCCAGCCATGCCTGGATAGATAGGCTATAAATACTTGTACAAACACAGTCAATAGGCATCTCATACTTTACTTGTAATTTCCCTTCCTTTTGAATATAATCAGAAAATTGGCCTTGGCCTCCAATCCCTCTTGTGTGCCTTTGATTCATTTTCTTTCCAGCTTGTGTGTGTAAGGAGTATTGCCATTGTTAGCACGTTTTGTGCTGATCCTTCTCTTGGACTGAAACTAGGCCGTAGCATTTTATCTAGCTAGTTGTCCTCACGGTGGTTGTTTGAAATTAATCCCGTGACAATTGGCATCCATATTAAGTAATCATACTTGGGAATTGGTTGATTTTCCTCCAGGAAATAAACCTTTGGGTTCTAAATGGATTTTCAAAAGGAAAATGAAAGTTGACGGTACTATTGACAAATATAGGGCAAAATTAGTTGTTAAAGGATTTAGACAACGAGAAGGTCTTGATTACTTTGACTCATACTCGCCGGTAATAAGGATTACATCTATCCGGGTGTTAATAGCGTTAACCGCCGTGTATGGCCTTCAAATCCATCAGATGTAAGTAAAGACAACCTTCTTAAATGGAGATTCGGAGGAAGAAATCTATATGAAACAACCCAAAGGGTTTTTAGTTTCCGGAAAAGAAAAGAAGGTGTGTAGACCTGTTAAGTCACTTTACGGACTAAAACAAGCATCAAAATAATGGCATGCGAAATTTGACCAAATAATATTGTCAAATGATTTCAATATCAATGAGTGTGACAAATGTGTTTACATTAAGAATACTCCAAATCAAATAGTCATTTTTTGTTTATATGTGGATGATATGTTGATAATGAGTAATGACATTGCTAACATAAATGCTACTAAGCGCATGCTTACTATTAATTTTGGGAGTTAAGATCCTTCAAAATCCTCAAGGTCTAGCTTTGTCTCAGTCTTATTATATTAAAATGTTACTTGAAAAATCCAAATATTTGGACTTTAAAGAAGCAAAAACGCCAATTGATTTAAACCATACTCTTGTAAAGAATAAAGGTTAAATCAAGTCTCAATTGAACTATACTTGAGTGTTGGAAAGTTTGATGTACATTATGAATTGTACATGACCTGATATAGCTTATGTGATAATTAAGCTTAGTCTATATACCATTAATCCCAACCAAGCTCATTGGATAGTAATAAAATGAGTTTTGGGATATTTAAAATATACCCAAGACTATGCATTATATTACAATAATTATCCCCCAGTTATTGAGGGATATAGTGATGCAAATTGGATCACCGGATCAACGGAATCAAAATCCACAAGTGGAAACGTTTTTACCATTGGCGGAGGAGTAGTGTCTTGGATGTCGTCCAAATAAACATGCATCGCCCTCTCTATAATGGAGTCTGAGTTTCTAGCTTTAGACAAGGCTGTTGAAGAATCTGAATGGCTCTTGAATGTCTTAGAAGACATTCCATTTTGGCCCAAACCTTTGGCACCTGTATGTATACAGCGCGACAGTCAAGCAACAATAGGAAGGGTTGGGAGCATTATGTATAACTGAAAATCTCGTCACATTCGACGAAGGCATAATACCATTAGACAACTACTCTCTAGTGGAATTATCACAATTGAATATTTAAAGTCAAAAGATAAGTATCGGATCCGCTTACAAAAGGCCTACCTAGAGAGGCGGTTGAGAAGTCATCAAAGGGAATGAGACTATGGCGGAGGACAATTTACTGTGGCGATAACTCTACCCAGAAGACTGGAGATCCCAAGATCTAGGTCTAAGGAGATCAAATAAAGTCATTAGTGATGGTTAAACATTGTCAAATAAAATTTTGGTCCATTCTCATGATGAAAACAATGTTCAGTACCAAGGATAAAGCGTTAAGGCTTTTTAATGATCTCTAAGTTTGATACGGGGTATATTAAACAGTGTATCTACGGGATAATACGTTTAGGAATCACCTATGTAAGTGTGAAGTGTAAGTCGCTTCAAAGAGAATGTTGTAGGCCAGTTCTCTACGCACTTATGAAACATGTGGTGTTCATGGATGAAACGAACACAACAATGAGAACCAAAGACAATTAAGCGTTGATTGTGTGACGTATGGTTGTCTAGGTATACACCAAAGTTCGACGGTTCAAAGATATCAAATCTATCGATTGATCGAGTATATCCGACATATGTTCACTACGGAAAGTTTAAAGGGAAACCTACTTATCTAGATGCGACTAATCCTTACTTGAGAATCACACAATTTTTCATGCATATTTGTTTTGGATAGCCATTCCCCATTCATGTGCGGGGTTGTTGGGTTTTATTAGTAAAAAATAAAAGAGGTGTGAATGAAAAATGGTGGAAAAATAAATGGAGGAAAATGAAAATTTGAATTAGTTCACCTTACTAATGCACTTTGTCGCTCACTGGAAGAAGGAAAGAAAATATTTGTGCTTATATAGAGAAGCACATCTTCTAGCTCTTAAAGAGTTAAGAAGAAGTGGCGCCTCGCGCCGTCGTTGTTGTCGCTCGCTCGGCTTCGGCTTCGGATATGATTGATTGATAATTTTTTGGACCAAATCTTATTTTCTTTTTCCATTTTCTTTCGGCTTCGGCTTACGAACAGACACCTTTGCACCTGTTGGGACTCAACTTCGTTTGCTATAAATAGAGAGGCTTAGCCTCATTTTCCAACACCGAAAATTTGAAATATCTCCCTTTAATCCTCTGCATTGTTTTTCAAAATCAAAGCCGTAAGCATTTTGTGTGATTTGCTCCGTCATTTGAGCAAGCCGAAGTTCTGCGATTTGAAGTGCCGCTATCACATAATGTTATTCCGTCCTATCCTGGGAGGAATTAATCCAAAACCTTGGGCAACTGTGAGGGGATTAAATTCCTTAAGAAAATACAAGAAACTTGTGGGTCCGGAATTTTTTCTGTTTTGTTTTCTTAAACTAATGTTTGCTGATTTACTGGTTTTGAATACAATGTGTTAACAAGCTTAAGAAATTTAATATTTATATCTGTATTCATCTTACTTTATGGTTTGGGAGACTAAAATCGTAGTGATTTTCTACTCCAGTTTGAGATTAAAGTCTTTGTGACTTTTTACTCAATCCGAGATATAAAAACTCGCTTCTTTGTATTCGGTTTGAAGATATAAAACCTTTACCGAGATACTAATTCTGTTTCTGTCAATTTCTTTTATAGAAAAATGACAAGAAGTATGGAACAACAAAATGGTTCTGTTGGGATGACTACTGCTGCAATGGCTACGGTGTCTTCAAGTTGCACAACGCCTGCACCGGCGGTGGCACCAGCAGAAAAGCCCGAAATATTTTTCGGTGTGAACTTCAAACACTGGCAACAGAAAGTGTTCTTCTATCTGTCCACACTCAGCCTGCAGTACTTTATAACCGAGGACGTTCCAGTCTTGGGAGAAGAAACTCCAGCGAATGAGCGATTTGTGGTCACAGAGGCATGGAAGCATTCTGACTTCTTGTGCAAAAATTATATATTGAGTTGTTTGGAAGATGGCTTGTACAATGTTTACAGTGTCATGAAAACTTCGAAAGAGTTGTGAAACGCTCTTGAAAATAAGTACAAGACGGAAAATGCTGGATTAAAGAAATTTGTTGCCGCAAAGTTCTTGGACTTTAAAATGGTTGACAGTAAGTCTGTCATAACTCAAGTTCAAGAACTACAAGTCATCGTTCATGACCTCCTTGCCAAAGGTATAAATAGAATCATTATTTTTATTAAACATATTGATTATATTATTAATCCTAAATTTATGATTGTAGGTATAGTCATAAATGAAGCGTTTCAAGTTGCGGCATTTATTGAAAAGTTGCCTTCGATGTGGAAGGACTTTAAAAACTACTTGAAACATAAGCGCAAGGATATGATATTGGAAGACCTTATTGTTCGCCTAATGATTGAAGAGGATAACATGGCTGCAGAAAAGAGGTCTCGTGGAAATTCAACAATAATGGGTGCAAATATTGTTGAGGAAGCTTCAACGAGCAAAAACAGAAAGAAGCCGTCTGGACCAAAGAATTACCCAAGCAAAAAGAAGTTTAAAGGTAATTGCCACAACTGTGGAAAGGTTGGACACAAGCCTGCTGAATGCCGTGCACCAAAGACGGACAAGAAGAAAAGTCAAGCAAACATGATTGAGAAGAATGATGAAATAGACGATTTATGTGCCATGATTTCGGAATGCAACCTAGTCGGAAATCCTAGAGAATAGTTATTCCGTTCTATCCTGGGAGAAATTAATCCGAAACCTTGGGAAACTGTGAGGGAATTAAATTCCTTAAGGAAACACAAAAAACTTGTGGGCTCGGAATTTTTCTGTTTTGTTTTCTTAAACTGATGTTTTCTGATTTACTGGTTTGAATACAATGTGTTAACATTCTCACAAGTTTAACGAACTAATTGTTAATCATTAGTTAATTACTCATATATTATGTTAAATATTCACTATTACTCCATAGCTAAGCGGTAGTATAATTATCAGTAATAATCTAAATGTGATATGTTTTCTATTTAAATAGACCACAACACACAACCAATTAATTCAAAGTTAAATATGATTAATGAAATATCGCAAAAGGACTAATATCAGATATCTACCAATAATTAAGGAATCAAAAGTGCAAGATTATCCCACTATTTTCTGTTCCCATTTTAGTGTCTTTTTGTTCTTTTTTCTTTTTCTGTGTAGTAGTTGGAAGTATAGTGGTAAATATTTTAAGCTTTAGCCAAAAAAAAAATAATTATTAATTATTAGAAACAAAAAAGACCAAACAGCCCAAGTTCTATAAATAGAAAGTTCATAACCTAGAAAACTTCATGCATGTTCAATTATTTATAACTATCAAGTAACCCAAAAAATCTACTTCCATGCCTAGACTCCTTCAATTCTTCACTATCTCCATTCTCCTTTCTCTTATAGTTTTTTCGGCCATTGGAGAAGATGAATACGTGTTCGAAAAATCTATAAATAGAAAGTCCAACGGTCTAAAAAGAGAAAAGCTCAGCCATTTCAGATTCTATTGGCACGACATTTTAAGTGGCTCGAAACCAACCTCAATTATGATCGTACCACCACCCACAACCACCATCCTCACGGGATTCGGCCTAATAAATATGATGGATAATGCCCTAACCCTAGGACCAAAATTGAGTTCCAAAATTGTTGGAAGGGCACAAGGGTTTTATGGTTCAGCTTCACAAAGTGAATTAAGTATATTAATGGTTATGAATTTTGTGTTTATTGAAGGCAAATATAATGGTAGCACGTTAGCTGTGCTCGGCCGGAACTCAGCGTTCGAGACGGTTAGAGAGATGCCGGTGATCGGCGGCAGTGGGCTTTTCCGATTTGCTAGAGGGTATGTTCAGGCAAGGACTAAGTCATTGGATTTGAAAACTAAGGATGCTACAGTTCAGTATGATGCTTATGTTTTGCACTATTGAGTTTGAAATATTGTTTTATCTTATGTTAAGTTTATTTAATTAAGTTGTATCATTTTCTTATGTTGGCTGACAGCTACATTAAATAATTATGTCGCAACCACATAATCTTTGTCAAGTTCAGTTTTAAACTTTTGATATGAGTGTTCAAATTCCAACAAAGGCAATGTTAGGTGACTCTCTACTTGCAATTTAAGTTTTGATAGACAAAGTTATATATTGAGTGCATACTATTAGAAATTCAGCAAAAAATGATCGCGTTCGTCCGATCGATTTGGTCGGTTAAAAAACTGACGGAAGTTGGTCGGTTTTTCAAAATATTTTATTATTTAGTTTTTGTTTTTACGTAATTGGCCAACTTTGATCGGTTTTCTTTGGCGCAAAAATAGGGGAAACTAATTTTGAGTCCCACTAAATTTCTTTTTCAAGAAACCAACCAACTTTGGTCGGTTTTTCAATTAAAATAAATTAAAATTAAGATTAAAAAAATCGACCGAAATCGGTCGGTTAATTCGGCCGGTCATTTTAAAAAACAGACCTAATTCGGTCGGTAATTTTATTTTTTTAATAAAATCGACTGACATCGGTCGGTTATTTTCGTGTGAAAATATAATTAAAGCGTATAAATGAAATAAAAGACAGTTTTAAACAAAATTGTCACGACCCAAAAATTACTAGTCACGATGGCACCTAACTCGACCCGCTAGGTAAGCCAATTAACATCAATACAATCCAAATGAAATTATAGGAAAATAGTGAAGAATTATGTGAACTTTAACAAATTAACCCAAGAACTGGTAATACGAATTACGAGCTTCTATGACTTAGAATTTACAAAGCTGATACAAATAATTACATGATATGTTTGAAAGTTACATAAACAGATTAACAAAAGCTACCAAGGACAAGTGGAAGCTATATCCGGAATTCAAGAACATCTTCAAGGTCAGCTGCCGACATCACCAGCAACCGCGCTCCAAAAATTTGCACGCAAGGTGCATAAGTGTAGTATGAGTACAATCGACCCCATGTATCCAGTAAGTATTTTGTCTAGCCTCGTCGAAGTAGTGACGAGGCTTTTTAGTTAAAAGATGCTCATTGATAAAATCTATACCGAAAACTAGTAATAGAACTATACGACAGTATAACATAATAGAGTACACGAGGCGAACAAGCAATAACAGAGTACTAGAGGAGATCACAATTCAACAGTTTCCAATACCTCGACCAATCTTTTCCTTAGAGCGAAAACTAATAAACTACAATAATCATCCCAAAACTTTCATAGCGTGAGGAATATACTCTGATATCAAGTAAATTGCACAGCAACACCCTTTGTGCATTTATATCATTCTCACCAAATATGCGCAAAACAATACCAATCGGATGGCAGAAATGTCGATAACAGTAATGACAAAGTACGAAACACGCAAGTAGCAATAATGAACGAGGATGTATGTTAGGGCATCCGTAACAGACTAGGCGAAAAGCATAGAGGTAATGACAACAATTAGGGAAATGAATATAACTTCAACTAACTAGCATGGTGGAGGCATAAATATAGATATAACGAATAAGAGGGGAACACTTGACCTTTATAAGTTAACAAGTAGAAGCATGAATGAGTAGCATGATAGAAGGCATGTACTAAGTGCAACAAAATAGATATGTCAAAGATGTAATTATGACAGCAGGAAGTAGGCATGGTATTTGCAAATCTAGCAAGTAGAAGACATGAACGATACGATAACAAATAAGATAGAGAACAAGAACATGGCATTAACGACAAGTCACATAAGAACCATAAATACGACAATAACAGCTCAATGTAAAGGCATGAACGTATACATAAGGAAAAGATATCACAATATAATGCATGTCCCTCGTTCTCACCTGTACGAAAACACCCATCATGCCATGAACTCATGATAATTTAAAGCATGATAATATAAATGAAATGGCACGATATCACCCTTTGTGCTTTTACTCACAAATGATATGGCACGTCATTACCCTTCGTGCTTTTACTCTCAATCGATATCGCACGGCATCACCCTTCGTTCTTTTACTCTCAATAATATGGCACGGTATCACCTCTCGTGCTTTTACTCTCAAATAATATGGCACGGCATCACCCTTCGTGCTTTACACTCTCCCGCACATGATAATGTATATACAATGGCACAACGTCACCCTTCGTGCTTTACACTCTTCCTTACCAAGCATATGTATATCAATGACAAACAAGGCAGGAAGCATAAATAACATCAATGAGAGTGTTTAAACGAATACTCCAAATGAATCCCAATCACAATTTTTCAAGCCAACAATAGTTCAATAAACCCGCAAGAACTTTATTATTCAAGTATTTCAACAAATCTCATGAATGATCTTCAACATGAGTATAGAATCTAGTATCTCAAGAATATAGGCCGTAACAATGTATTAATGATTACGCATAGTAATGACCGAATTAGACACATCAAGGTATTCTCAGAATTTCCATCAAATTTGATCAAGTTATAATAAGCTATGTCTTAGTTTCTAACATTTAATACTAGGTTCTTGGTATCTAGGAGTCAAGTAAGACATGAAGCAAGAAGGTCACGTGATTCTACAAGACACAATTTATTACATAATTTACTCCCGAGCATGGTTAACCCTGGCACATGCATATATGCTCGTCACCTCATAGGTCAGAATCACTTACCTATGGATTAGGGAAGAAGAGTTCTTTGAAAAATCGCTTCTAAAGTTTTCTAGGTTTGATAATTTGAAGAATGAACAAAAATCCCGTTTTCCCCTTCTTTTACCCAACTGTAGTTATCGCAATTGCGAAACAAAATTCATAATTGCGATGATCGCAATTGCAATCAATTCCTCGCAAACACGAAGAATCTCTGAGCCTTCTACCTTCGCAAATGCGACGCATATGTTGCAAATGCGAGCCAAGGTCCTTCGCAAAAACGAACTTTTGACTCGCAAATACGAGTCTGCCTTGATCTGATTCCAGTCGCAAATGCGACAATATCCCCGCAAATGTGAACCCTGCCTTATCGCATTTGCGGGATTCTCTTTGCAAAAGCGAAGCTGACTCAACCCCCTCCCCCTCCCTCTTTGCAAATGCGAGCATGACTTCGCATTTGCGAGGCTCACATTTGCGATCAACTCCTTGCAAATGCGAGATCTGCAGACCTGATGCACCAGCTATGTTTTCTAAGTCTAAACCACTCCGTAGCCTATCCGAAACTCACCCGAGACTTTGGGGCTCTAAACCAAATTTGCACACAAGTCTAAAAATATTATTCAAACTTGCTCGCACGACCAAATTGCCAAGATAACACCTAAATCTACGAATTGAGCACCAAATCAAAAGAAATTTTCAAGAAAACTCTAAAACTTCTATTTCAACAGTCGGACGTTTGAATCACGTTGAACCAACTCCGTTTCTCATCAATTTGACAGATGAGTCATAAATATAGTAATAAAACTATACCGGATTTCGGAACCAAAATACGAACCCAGTATCAATAAATTCAGACATCGATCAAACCTTTAGATTCATTAAGCCTTTAAACTTTCAAATTTTAACAAAATGCAATAATTCGAGTTAGGGACTTCCGAATTCGATTCCAGGTATACGTCCAAGTCCCAAATCACAATACGGATCCATTGGGACTGTCAAAATACGGATCCGAGTCTGTTTGCTCAAAATATTGACCAAAGTCAACTCAAATGAGTTTTAAGGAAATTTTTTCATATTTTAATTAGTTTTTAACATAAAAGCTTTCCAGAAAAATACCCTGACTGCGCACACAGATCGAAGAGGGCTAAAATGAGGTATTTGAGGTTTCGAAACACAACATTAGGTTCTAAAATATAAGATGACCTATCGGGTCATCACATAGTACATCACACGTGAATACTCTTGTCCTCAAACTACTAGAAAAGTGCAAATGCTCAAAACGATCAGTCAGGTTGTTACAAAAATACACCAATAGTCCAGTGGTAGAATAGTATCCTGCCAGAATATAGACCCCTGTTCGATTCCCAGATGGTGTATTTTTTAATTACATAATTAAATTACCGATCGGTCGGTCTTTTCGATATTTTTTTTAAATTTAATTGATCGACCGAAATCAGTCGGAAAATACCAACCAAAGTCGTTCGGTTAACTCTACCGACGTTACGATTACCGACCGCCACAAATCAGTCGATTATTTTCAATTACCGACCAACATCGGTCGATTTTCTCCCCTTTTTAGTAGTGATATAATTGTGAAAACTGAAAAGTAGCTAGTATTCCGTGAATTAGTCCAAATACGCACAATTATCAGACACCTATATTGTTATAATGAAAATTTAAGTTATGTACAATTATTATGGGTACGACGTATTCCCTTCGTTCACTTTTACTTGGTATGTATAGATTTTCATTTTTACTTGTCACTTTACGCATATCATAAGAAGACAAATTATTTTTTCTTGTTATACCCACAATATTTACTACTCATTTCAAATCATTTTCTCAAATTCAATAAAATATGCATCAATTAATATGGGTATCATGGTAAATTATGCACTTCATTTATTATTTCTTAAGGGGCGTGAAAAGTCAAAACGTGCCAAGTAAAAGTGAACGGAGGGAATAATTGTTACTCCCTCCGATACACAATAAGTGATTTTTTGGTTTTTTTTTTGTGATCCAAAATAAGTGACTTCCCAAGATTTCGAGAATGAATTAATTTTTTTCCTACATTGCCTTTGGAGTAAATAGTATTGGAGTATGTGTTATGAGTGCTTATGTGAAAAGATAATAAATGTTAATATGGTCAATTTTATTACTAATTAATGTTAAAAGGTAAATTTCTCAATATGCGTGAAAACAATCAAAAATCATTTATTATGGACCGGAGGAAATATCGTGTAATTGTTGGGCATGTTATCAAATCACATACAAGTGCGTGTGCAGTGTGTAAACTTAAAACGTGTAATAAATAAACGACTTTTGATTAGGTTGTACGTTAGTTGTGACCTGACTCATGCATTTATTATGTCAAGTTCCTTACTAGCTTTGTAGTAGCATAAATTTTCCTGGTCAGAGTGTTGTCTAGTAATCAATGAAGGGAAAATTTTATATAAGAATAAATGAGTTTCATACTTTTTAATTTTATAATTCACATTTCAATTTATAACTAACTAGCCCAACAATAATATGCTAAGGTTTTATATTCAACTCGAATCAGTAATTGTGACTCAAATATAAGTTCAACAAACCAAATCTATTTGGATAGTGACAATTAGATTTTTAACAAGCTTAAATATGTGAGTTTGAATTCCAAATTGATTTTGTGAGAAATTTGGAGTGAGTGTTATTTAGACTTGTTAAAAATAGTACAAGGAGGTTGTATATAAAATTTGAAGTCATTTAATGGAGATTTGGACTGGTTTTGAGCAAGAATTACAACAGAAAATCGTGGAAGAAGTTCGTCTACAGACGTTTGTATAAAGGTCTATAATAGTGTATAAAATGTGTTTATACACTCATATACGTTATTATACAAGATTATATATAATTATACATAAAACTGACTTCGTCTTCTTCCTTGCGTCTTTTCTGAAATTTAACTCAAATCTTGCTCTAATCTACTCCAAATCAATTCAAATTTAAAAGTTGAACTCCTTTTGATATTTTCAATCAATTAGAACAACACCAAATCCAAATAACTAACAAATTCAAAAAATCCTATTTTCGAAAGCAATGCTTTGAATGACCTTCAATGGTGGACTTCTACTATTCAATTTTCTTACATTGCAACCAGGTGACACGGGGGAGAGGGGAGCAGAAAATACACGGCCCTTGAAGAATATGTAGAAAATGTAGGAAGAAGAGAGTGAATGCAATGGTTGTGAGAACACAAATTTAACTCCATAGCTTTTAGAAGTAATGGTTGTAAGAACACATATTTTAAATTTGCTAGTGCTTTCAAAATATGTACAATATGGGCTAACTGAGATAAAATTTAAAAACATTGGCTATTTTTTTATTATGGTGCGAAGTCACGTGTATTTTCTTATAATTCTTTTGTTAATGAATATAAAATTTAAAGATTATGATTCAAATCCTAATAAAGATAGAAAAAACACGATAGATAATTTCTTCCAATTTACCTAAGTATTGGTAAACAAAATTATCCTTTTCCAATACTGGTGTATGATCAGATTTTCGTACAGCTAATAAAAATTACATTACAAACGAAGAAAAGCAACCTAATAACACGTATAGTATCTTTGTTTGGAAAAAAACATGAAGGAAAAGAAAAAGATACTTACCTCTTATAGATGCTTCAAGGTAGTGTTAGATTGTTCAAGCAATTGTGAGCGTCAATCTAGGAGTTATTAGGGGAATAAAAGGGTTTAACTTTGAAAGTACAGTCAAACCTGTCTATAACAACCTCGTTTGTTTCGAATATTTTTGAATGTTATAGCAAAATGTTGTTATAGAGAATACATATTATAACATAACATTAAAATTGGTTCCGAAAGAAACTTGACTTTTATAGAGAAGTTTTGGTATATAGGGATGTTGTTATGGAAAGGTTTGACCGTATATACAAATTTACACTATCAATATAATAATTGAGAAAATGACACCGTATAGCCGCTGTAAAAATAATAGCCGAAAAAATGTATAAAAGTTGTATATTTTTTGTATAAATATATACATTTAGTGTGTTATATACAAAAATTATATAAATTTTATACACTTTTTCGGTTACCATATGTAAATAGTTTCTGGCGGGGGCTAAAAGTGATAATACCCCAATATAATTTAGCATGTTGTAGACTTATAGCAGATATTTACTTTATTTTTAAAGTTATGTATTTGACTTAATATCAAAAATAACATACCTAGTTTAATTCAACAAGTGAGGTCTGCAGAAAATAATGTATATGCAGATATTGCCCTTACCTTGTGTAGGTAAAGAGACTGTTTCTGATAGTGCCTCGACTAATTTAATATAAGCAAGTATATTAATTGTTGTAGATCAAATTAACCCTATGATGGTTAAAGATTGCTTATAGGTGATTAGGTAGGAGTGTCCCAAGTTCTTCATTTATATTCAAGATAGACCTCCTATATATATATATATTTTTTTAAAGTTCCCTTCCCTTCAATAGGGAAACTAACTTTATCAACTAACTTCATCTCATAACTTGCCGAAGAGCTTAAGATATCTTCAATAAAACAATGAAAATCTGACAACTTAGAATTTCCAACAAGAAACCATAACATCTATATATACTTTTGCAGATTTTCTAGTATATATATATTTGGTGGAAACAAAGGATTTTCTAGTACAAAGATATATGATCTTTATACAAACTCTTCGTCTATTCAATTTCACATCCGTTTATATTTCCTCTTCCCTAGTTGTTATAACATTCACCAAGATAGTCTTGTTCGCTCGCTACTACCTTGAGATCAAATCGACTTCTTTAAAATAAATTCATTCGACAGCTTTTGACAACAATAGAAATTTGATCGACCTTGTACGCGCCCGTGAGTTAAAGAAAGATGGCAAAGCTAGTGGGGCATGTAGCAACAGGTCTTGGTTTCTTTTTAATAGGTATTTGGCATTTATTCAACCATATTAAACTACATGCTCTGCACCCAAATGGCTACACTTCTTTTCTATGGTTCCCAACTCCAAAAATAAGGCATTTAGAACTTTTCTTGATTATGGTTTTCACCTTAATTTTCTTATTAAGGGAAATTTTTAGTGGCCACCAACTTCTAAATTCAGATGGAAGTATCCCTTCTAACCACCTCCACTATCTTGAACATTCATGTATTTCCTTATCTTTATTTATTTATTCCTTTTTCTCCTTAATAATTGACAAAATTACCCCTTCACTCATATCCCAAAATGGGATCACAAATTTTCTTGCATCTATTGCTTTTGGCCAAGAACTTCTTCTTTTTCATCTTCACTCAACTGACCATAATGGTGTTGAAGGACAATACCATTGGCTTTTACAAATAGCCATTTTTGTATCTTTAGCCACTACCCTTTTGGCCATTCCTTTCCCTAATAATTTCTTGAACAACTTTGTAAGATCTTATAGCATTATGTTTCAAGGAATTTGGCTTATGGTCATTGGTGTCATGCTTTGGACACCAAAATTTATTCCAAAAGGTTGTTATATAAAATTAGAAGAAGGGTATCAAGTTGTTAGATGTCATGACCATAAATCTCTTGAAAGAGCAAAAGCACTAGTAAATATAGAATTTAGTTTTTATTTAATTGGAACCACTGCTTTTGTAGTCTCTTTTTACTTGGTTATTATCAACATTTTCACAAAAAAAGTTGAGTATCAGTTATTAAAAAATAATTACGAGGACCAAGAAGAGGATTCAGAGGATGTTGAAACTCAGACGAGATCAAGTGTTAGAAATGATGGCGAACTGAAGAAGTTTGTTGAAATGGGAAAAACAATATGCAACAAGTGAGGAGTTAATTAACAAAGCAAAGCATGGGAATGTACAAAAAGGGGAAAATTTGTTTGGTGGCCGTTGTATATATTTGATTTTATTATGTAAGGGAGGGGAGCATGTGGCCAGGCCACGAGTTCGAGCCGTGAAAATTACTTCTAATAAAAATATAAAGTAAGGCTGCGTACGATAAACCCTTGTGGTCCGGCTCTTCCTCAAACTCCGCGCATAGCTAAAGTTTAGTGCACCGAGCTATGTCTAGAAAATAGTATACTTGTTTAGTGGAAGGGGAAAAAGAAAAAGAAAGTAGGAATTGGTTCAAAATATGATTGTATTGTATTGATGGCTTTTAATTAGGGAGAGGGAGACATAAATTATGTATGTATATATGTATATATATATGATATATTTATTCTTTTATTTTTGGCTGATTTCCCTTCCAAATATTTCTTTCTTTCCTGGGATTCGAACTGAAGACTGCTAATTAACAATGGCGGAATTCCATTCATCTCACCATACCCCGTGAACGGTTAAAAACTATAGCGAAATCCTTGTCTTAGAAGTGATAAACTGATTGAGAAAGGAATGATTGCGGTTCCTAATATTTTCTATCAATTTTAAATTATTCTAAACTAGGTTAAATTGTGTAGTAAGTGAAAAAATTGGTAGTAGCTTGCTAAAGTTATAACTTATATGTAATAAGTAAATTATAAATGTAACGTGATATGTAAGCTACTAATCATACTATTTTCTAAACTTTCCATTTGAAAAATAAGATTACTTTTATTACTTGTGCACATACGAATGAGGTCATCTTTTCTCAAAATTAATATTAATTGCCCTAGCAATTATGGTGGGATAATACTTGGACTCTTAATCGTGTAAAAAATATTTACAAAATCTGATTACTTATAAAGAAAATTCAATAATAATATTTTGATTGATAATCGATTAAAAAAAGAAAATTAACTAATCTGCTATCACAAGTTAAAGTACAACGATAATACATTATTAGTATATATAATTTAAATTTGTATATTATATCGTAACAATTCGATGTAAGTGACACAAGGGTGGCTAACGGGCCGGGCTAAGCGGGTCCGGGCTATGCGGGCCCGGGCTAAACGGTCCCGGGCCAAACGGGCTATATGTGTGGAACCGGCCCCCTACGGGCCTAAGCCCACATGGGCCCGGCTAAGAGGGCCGGGCCCGTCGGCCAAACGGGCCTAAACGGGCCTAAACGGGTCGGGGCTATTTTTTTTATATAAAGCAATTTCTTATAAATCTTGTATAAGTGTATTATATAAGTGTTATACTAAAGTTACAAAATTTTTGTTATGTAATTATATTATATTATCTAAGATAATTTATTGTAAATTATATTATATAACTATTAGATATGTATTGTAATTCAAGTGTAAACACAAATATTCAAGGAAATGCCTTATAAATTTTATTAATAACGACAT
>ML343400.1:0-11312 GCA_005239505.1 Nicotiana paniculata
ATATATATATATATATATATATATATAGACACATACACATATATCGGCTATTATTTTAAAAACGGCTATACAATATCATTTTCTCTTATAATTATCCACGTGTGGGAGATTTGCTCCGCAATAAATTATATTTATTCCCCCCTTCATTAATCTAACTACAAATTTATGTTCATATATACACTTTCAAGCTTAACTAAATTTATGAAAAGAATAAAATGATTCCTAATAATTTTCAATATAAAATGCAAAACTGATTACGAGACCTAAAGGCTAAAACAATGATTTGCTCTATTTAGTATTAAGATATTACGACCAAAAACTTTTTTCGCTCTGTATCGTGATGACATCTAGTCTTAGGGATTAGGTAAGCATAAAATTACTAAATAATAACAATAATAAAGAAAAATTCAACAGTCTCGATATAGAATCTTGACAAAGTTTACAATTTTCCAAAACTGATAATACAAGTCATAAGTTCTACGAAATTTTGCTACAACTCCTAAATACAACTGTTTTAGAAATAAGTAAGAACAGTTGAATGAAAACAGGAAGGTGACTCTGAAGCCTGCGAACACAGCAGCAGATTACCTTGAGTCTCCTCGGTAATGATCCGCGCAGCTACTAACAACAATTACCTGGATCTGCACACAAAAATGCACAGAAGTGTAGTATGAGCACACCACAGCGGTGCCCAGTAAGTATCAGAACTAATCTCGGTGAAGTAGTGACGAGGACTAGTCAAGACACCACTGGTCTAATAAATTAAACAGGCATCAATATAGAAATGACCGAACATAATATCTATCTAAAGATTTTTCGATATAATTAACAACGTGACAATATAATGCGGAAGGAACTACCGAAATTAATCAACAGAACAGCATAATAGTACACAGAAGAATGGACAGAAATACGAGTCAAAACCGAAAACCACCACACAATAAAAACACTGGTAACTCAGCACTGCGTCAGTTTGTTCACATCAGACCTTAGCCAATAAACCCAATAAATTGGTGAAAACTTTTAAACAGTATTTTATATTGAAAGCTTTAAAGATATAATCCTTTCAGGATAGAACAACTTTTCTTGAAACATACTTTCTCCGAATATATATATATATATATATATATATATATATATATATATATATATATATATATATATATATATATATATATATATATATATATATNAGAAAATTTTAAAATATAATTCTTTCAAAATACATGATTTTCAAATATACTTCCCCAATAAATGTATTTCAATATCATTTTCTGCAAGACAAATGCTTTTCAAATATACCTTTAAAATAAAAGTCCTTCAGACATAATTTTCTTTAAGGCAAATACCTTTTCAGCTATACTTTTCAATAAAAATCTTTCGATCATAATCTCCTCAAAATAAATCTACCGGAACTTAGTCCGTAACTCATAATTTATCATGCAGTACATGGGGAAAGCTCCCGGAATACATCTGTAGTCCCAATTTAAATATGCAATGCAAAGCTCCCGGAATACGTTCAATTTAAATATGCAATGTTGTATAGGGGGAAAACTCCCGGAATACGTCTGTAGTTAAATATGCAATGCAGCCAACTGAGGAAAACAACCAGAATGCGACAGAAATAACACACATTGCCACAACAGGCGCAAAAGCAACAAAAGACAGAATGCGAAGTGCGGCGAGCAAATCAATACAAAGACTTGAATCACAAGAATGGTAAAAACTCACTCATAAGAAGTAGCCACCGAAGAGAATGTCAAGCACAAGTGAAATGATATAACGAGGGGAAAACAAAACAAATATAGCAATGATTCACAATATTCAAGTCATCAATAAGAAACCAATCATCCCGGCAAGGGAAACAACTATAACCAATCTCGCCTAAACAATCAACTTTACAGAATAAAACTCAGCTTGAACAATGCTCAATAATAGGCAACACCAAGAAAATACCATCGACATGGATGATTATCAACTAAACCTAAGTAGCACTTAAGGGAAAATCATATAAATCACACTGTACGACTCACGGGCATGCTTGATACCAACGTATAGATATTCCAATCACTGCTAAATAATTATAGGGCGAGATTATGTTAATTCTAGTCAAATAAGTAATTTGTGAAGGAAGATATAGCACGAAGGTAGAAAAGGTAAAGTCTTTAGTTAATTCAATTAAGATCAAATAAGCAACAAAGGAAAACTAAACAAGTAATTTCTAATTCCAGCAGAAAGAGATGAACTAGCAATCATGGGACGAAAATACATAATCTACAACTTAGGCAATAGAGTAAAAATAGTTCTCTGTATCATGTATTCAAAATTGAATTATATTCTTCTATTAACTAAATAATGAATAGATATTATAGTATTAATAATTTTGCCGAATTTACGTTAAACAAGTATTAAACGTCGTAAACAAAAAGAAACGAAAAAGGGAAAAAGTTGACATAATCCCCATGACCGCACACAGAAAAGGAAAAGCATTAAAAGACTTGAATTTATCTCCTATTTAGTGCTATGCAGTATTTATTTTAAATCAGGAAAATAATAAATATGACAAAATTTGGAATCAGATTCTCCTTTCAAACCGTTAAATTTTTTTGACACATGCCAGAACCAATCACAGATTTACACGTCATCAACCAAGCTGACATGGCATTTCTCCCTAGTAAATTTTTAGCATTATAAAAGACACCTCTTTTTCTCAGTTGGTCACATCCTCCTTTTGTTATTTGATATACACACAAAAAATACATATATTAGAGAGAGTGAAAAATGGGTTGGAGAGGCATTTTGGTAATTGTATCAGTTCTTTTTGCAGTTTGTGTAGCAATAGAAGAGAAAGAATATGTGTTGACATTAGACCATACAAACTTCACTGACGTTGTATCTAAACATAACTTCATTGTTGTTGAATTCTACGCCCCCTGGTAATTATCTTTTAATCTTTTCCCTCCATTTTGACTTTTAGGATTTTAATTTTTTTTTTAAATTTAGAGACGATTTTATGTCGAGTTATATGGTTCAATTGCATAAATTTAAATCCCGAATTCACTTTCGTTTTTAACGTGTCTGAAGATGTTTCTGTTGATAACATATATATATATATATATATATATATTACACCTGTTGTGTCATTTGTGTTTCTTGTGGAGCTTCTTTAAAAGTTCACATGTTCAAAATATGACACCATTATTTATTTATCTATTTATTTATTCTGCAACAACTTGAATATTGTGGATTACCACTAATGCTCTTTTGGACAGAAAAGAGGAATCCATATTTACGATAACTTTTTGTGGACAATCTTCTACTCCCGGTTTACTTCAATTGATTTTTTAGACCTTTTTTTATGATCCATAAAATCTGATTTTTTTCGATATCAAAAAGAAATTAAGTTTTTGTTTTCACGTACAGTTGCCCTTGAGGTATAAAATCTAGAATTATTTATTTGTATTTTCAACAAACAAATTAAGGTTAATATAATTAATTTCATTATTAATTAATACTAAAAGATGAATTCCCTAGTATTTGGTTAAACAACAAAAAAAGATCAATCAAAATGCACCGGAGGGAGTTTTTAATATCTTCAAGAACTGTTTCACACTATATGACCAATCTCATTATGTTTCTTCCCTTTTCAATTTTTTTGGAAATCTGATAATCCACGTTTATATATAACACAGGTGTGGACACTGCCAGAAAATTGCCCCTGAGGTACTAACTTTCTTCTCTTAAAAGAGGGACATCATTCTTATTACAATATATTTATTAGACATTTTCCACATTCTTAATATTCTCGTTAGTCTATCGGGAATAACTCCTCTGCCTTACTGCGTACACACTAGCTTTTGCAGATCGTTTGTGGGATTCTGTTGGTTTTGTTGTTTTTTCCACATTCTTGATATTCTTGTTAGTATATCGGAAACAACCTCTTTACCTTCTCAGGGTAGGCGTAAGGTCTGCTTACACACCACCTTTCGCAGACCCCACTTATGGGATACCACTGGTTTTGTTGTTGTTGTTGTTGTTTCCGCATTCTTGTTAGCTTGATTCTTAATAAGTAAAACATTTTCCTCTCTTTTTTATTTTCCAGTATGAAAAAGCAGCTTCAGTATTGAGTAGTCATGACCCTCCAATTGTTGTAGCTAAAATTGATGCAAGTGATGAGGCAAATAGAGGACTCGCATCGCAATATCAGCTCAAGGGCTTCCCAACAATTAAGATTTTCAGGGATGGAGGAAAGAAAATTCAAGAATATAATGGTCCTCGCGAAGCAGATGGTATAGTAACTTATATAAAGAAACAATCAGGTCCTGCATCTCCTGAAATTGAGTCAAAAGAAGATGCTGCAAATGTCATCGACGAGAAAAAGATCATTGTCGTAAGTTTTAATTATCACTTACTCATTTCTCAGCATTCCATTTGTTCCTAAAATGCATGGATTTTACTTCAGGTTGGTATATTTCAAGAACTCTCAGGGGAGAAATTTGAAAACTATACAACATTAGCTGAAAAACTACGAGCTGACTATGAATTTGCTCACACCCTTGATGCCAAATTCCTTCCTCGGGGCGAGCAAGTTGATAAGCCCGCTATTCGTCTCCTTAAGCCATTCGATGAACTCTTTGTTGATTTTGAGGTTATATTCTTCTCCTTTTTCCTTTATGATATTGACCTGTTTCTTTTGTTAGATTGCCACTTAAACTCTACTTTTCCAGGATTTTGAAGTCGAAGCAATGGAGAAGTTCATTGAAGAATCTAGTATTCCTATTGTCACTTATTTTGACAAAGATCCAGAAAACTCAATTTATGTTAGCAAGTTCTTTAATGGTATCGGCGCAAAGGTATACTCCATTCTTTGCTGCTTTAATATTGTGAAATCTACACTTTCTGATACAAGAAGCTATATCCATTCTATTTCAATGACAAACTACTTAAAATTTGTTATATGCAGGCAATGCTTTTCGTGAACTTTACCACTGAGCTCGACGCGTTTCAATCCAAGTATAAGGATGTTGCAGTGCTCTACAAGGAGAAGGGTCTCAAGGGATTGAGCTTTCTCTTGGGAGATGTTGAGGCTGGTGAAGGTGCATTCAATGTAAGCCTGTCTATCTGATTAGTATATTGCCTTTCCTAATGACCATATAACAACACATGTTAATTATTCGCTTGCAGTACTTTGGGCTGAAGCCGGAACAGGCACCTCTGATCATAATAATGGAGAATGATGGACAAAAGTATCTCAAAGCACATGTAGAACCTGATGCAATTGCGTCTTGGTTGAAGGATTACAAGGTGATTACTTGGGATAATTACTTTATTGAGCGGCCCTCCAAAATAATAGTTTGTATATTAAGTATATATATAATATACATACTATATATCAGTGTATATGTTGGCTAGTGCCTGTAATGGACGACGGGACAAAAATGAAAAAAGCCCTTTTGTGTTTATCAATAGAGCAGTATGTCTTTTCATTTGGAGTTCTCTGCTGTGCATTGATGTCTTTTCATTTCGCATGGTTGCAGGACGGAAGATTGAAGTCTTACGTAAAATCACAACCTATCCCTGAGGTTAACGACGAGCCTGTGAAGGTGGTTGTTAGGGATACTCTCGAAAAAATGGTTCTCAACTCGGGGAAAAATGGTGTGTGTTAGTGTTTCTTGATTATGCATTTCTACTGCAGCTGCTTATCTAAGGAACTAATAATGTTTTCCTTTTGTTTTAACAATCCTTTCTTCCTTTGTTACAGTATTACTAGAGTTCTATGCACCTTGGTGTGGCCACTGTAAGGCGCTCGCTCCAATCTTGGATGAAGTTGCTGTCTCGTTCGAAAACGATCCCAATGTTGTGATAGCAAAATTAGTAAGAATCTTTTACTTATTCCTTCAGTCTTTGTGAAACTATGATCGTTATGTTAATTGTGTTGTTCTTCTTAATCAGGATGCAACTGCAAATGATATCCGTTCAAATGAATTTGACGTTAAAGGATTCCCAACACTGTACTTCAAATCTGCTTCTGGTAAATTGTCTCAGTATAATGGCGAACGAACAAAAGATGCCATCATTCAATTTATTGAGCAGAATCGCGACGATGAAACTGCTCGGTCAGAAGCTGAATCCACCACATCAGAATCAGTAAAAACAGATTCAGCAAAAGATGAGCTATAAAGAGGTAAAATATATTTATTTTTTCCCAACTGATGATTATAAATATTACTACAGTTTATTGATCAAGGGAAGTTCTAATATGTTTCTGTTCTCTTATGTTCAGGTTTTTGGCATTCTGTCTCCATAGAGAGGACTCAAGTTTTGTTGTGGATTTGCTGCTTTCCTTTCTCTTTTATTTAAGTAAAAATTAGGTGCTTTTTTATTACAGTAAAATGGTTGGATCATATTGCACCATTTTATTATGTATGAGGTGCAACTGAATCTAAATTATTATTATTATTATTATCATGAATTCACAAATTCCCAACTTACCATTAATAGTCTTCACTTCTCTTTGCTCAATGCTCCAGTGAAATTCAGTTCTCTCGTGAATAATTACTTATTTCTACTAAAAACATAGATTTTAAATTGGTTTTAGTGGTCATGAAAATTATGACACTATTAAATATCAAATTCACTTTTTATCATTAATTAGCAATGAAATTGACCATATTAACTTTTATTATCTCTTTACATAAACACTCCTAATACATACTCCAACATTATTTATTCCAAGAGAAATGTAGGAAAAAAATAATTAATTCATTCTTGAAATCTGGAAAAATCACTTATTTTGAACCACAAGAAAACGTCAAAAAATTTACTTATTGTGGACCGAAAGGAGTAAAACCATATTTTAAAAAGTACTCAATTATATCTTACTAAAAGAAGAAGACATTTTATTTCAAAATAAAGTCTCTACAGTTTTCCATATTTTCTTATCTAAGTGGGTGTTTTTGGACATAAGAATTGTGAAATTCCAGAAAAAAAGTGATTTTTTTTTAGCTGAAAATGGTATTTGAAAATTAGAATTGTGTTTGGACATAAATATATTTTAAAGTTATTTTTGAATTTTTTGTGAGTAATTTGAAGTGAAAATTTTAAAAAAAATTGAAACGCCTTTAAATAAAATTCGAAATTTTTATGGTCAAATAGTGATTCTTAGAAATATTGACATGCTAATTTTGAACTTAATTCTAGATCTACCTTTACTTCAGATTTGTTACGTAGTATTTCTTTTTTTGGGTGAAGTCATTTGGTTGTTATTTAAGATTATCTCACTGACAACTCTATATGACAAACTTCAACTTTTGCGGCATGCTGCTTTGTTTTTTTCTCTTTATCTTTTTGCTTGATGTCAATGAGCTGGTTTTATATGCTTTACCTCATTTATGCATGCAACTGACTCGCAATTTGCAATTACAGTAGCAATTTTTGACAATCTTTTCTCTAACATCTTTACTTCTTATCCGATATCCGATACCTGCATTAAGATCTGACTAAATCAAATTCACACTACGTAAGACCTATTTAAAAAAAAATCTTTTTTATTTTTTGTTTTTCGGACTTAAACTCGAGACCTCTAGTTAAGGGTGTTGAGGAATCTTATTCATCTCACCACAAACTTTGATGGTGAAAACTCTTTTAACTTTTAATTTTTCTGTTTATCTTTAATGATATAATCTTTTTATTTTCTTAAACTCTCAGTCCAATTTAATATGCTGTCACAAATACCCAATAAAACATAATGTTATATATAACAAAACAAATAGAAATACATGGTTTGATAGAGACTTCCTACCCTAATTTATGCAAAGACAACAATAACATAAATAAATGAAATTAAAAGGACCTAAAGACTAAAGTTCTTCAATATTCTGCATCAAAATCTTAGCTATCATGTTTCTACAACACTAATACAACTGAAGAAAATCCACATAAACAGGAATGAACAAAAAGGACCTAAAATCCAAACATCTTCATCTTACGATAATCCAATTAGTACTAATATTGGCTCCGGGGCGGGTTGAGTGGCCAGTTCAAAACCCGTAAACCTCAAATTCTGACTCCGCCTCTGTTATTGACGACGCCATGACCATAGTTGCGGGAATTAACAGCAGCAGTATCTTTCTTCATTCCCCAATCATGAATCCTCAAATGAAGTTCAGCAGCAGCAATCAAGAAATGAACAGCTTGAATTGGTTTCAAAATTCCCAAAATCTCCTTTAGAGTCCTCAGCCTTAAATCATCAGCTTTTTTTAAAACCTCCAATAAATCTTCCTCTTTTTTAGCAATATTTGTCTTCACTTTTTCCTCTTCAGATTCCTCTACCTGTCTTCCCTCATCCCTCATTAATTCACTCACTATATGTGATAATTCAACCATTGATGTATCTGCCATTTTTTCTTGAACTTTAGCTAATCTTTCACTCAATTTTTTCTCTTCCCTTAATGTCTTATCTTGTAACTCATCAATTTTCCCAAGTTGAATGCCAGAAAGATCTCCTAAATCCCCTCTATTAATTCCTCTAAATAAATCATGAAAACCAGCTTCAAGTTGTAAACCCGATTTCGAATACAATAAATGAAAAGCCATACTTGGTCTCCAACCTCCAATCCATAAAAAAGCATCTTCAAGATTACTTCTCCAAGTTGGATTGAACATGCCTAAAACATCTTCTTTAGCACTTCTTGATTTTTCTTTGTAATAATTCTCGTAGTGGTGTATAACACGTTGAATCAACGGCAACAACATTCTGCGGTGGTTGTCTTCAACGCCATTGACTTCTTTTGAGGCGCGCACAAGCTGTTCCAAATCTCGGTTCTGTTCAGCAAGCCATGCCTCGAAAAACTTGTGAAATGTCTCGCGATTTTGGTCCATGGTTTAATTATATGCTGTTGGAAAAAAAAAGAAATACTCCTATTAGAGATGGAAGTACTAATTATTAAAAAAAAATCACCTAAATAAGATGCTAGAATTGACGATTTCCAAAGTGCAAATAGCATAGTAATTAATGTCCAATGATTCTCAAGATACGACGAACTATACTTTTGTGTATTCAAAATCATACAACTGCCTCTGTAAGAATTTTGAGTGAATAGGCAAGAGATTCTTAGTGAAATATAAAGACTCAAAAAGATATGTTGGACACAACTTTTCAGAAAATATCGTGTCTTTTAAACTATAGAAACAATACATTTTGAGTAAGTGAGCATACCTGTTTGTTTGCATGTGAACAGAAAATTTAGATTATAAGAAGAAAAGGTTCAAGATATTTATATTAACGGTGGAGAAGGCGACAAGAGAGCAGAACCGGTGGGCCAAGTAATAGCTAGCTAGGACTCACCATCTAGCTGGACTTTGTAATTTGACAATCATAATATTGAGTTCTGTTCATTGTATCTGTGATTATTTTCCGCATCAATATACTATGTGGTAGTATAGAGTTTAAGATAAAAGGTGATTTTTTATATTTGTGGTCAATATTCTTTCATAATATTTATCTTTATTTTTATTTATACATAATAAGAGAAGCAAATCAATAGGATAATCCCAAACGTCACAATAAATTTTTAACAAGTGTCAAATTTTAGGACAGAATTAGTTAGGTTAGTTAATAACTAGTTACTCTTTTAATTTGAATTAAAGATAGTTAAATATCTATATATTCTTAAGAAAACTATTATAAAAATAAAAAAAATATACAAATAAATAACATCAACGTTATGCAATATGCATAAGATCATAGAACTAAAAATATTATAATAGATAAATCTAAAGACAGAAATATAAACAATAATTTCAAGAATAAATAAAATATATAACTATATAATTTAACTTATTATGTATTAATTTTAATACAAAAACTAAACTTTCATATTAAATACAAACGGGAAGAAAAATTCAGTCTAATTTCTTATTGAAAATAATAAAAAATAATTATTATTACAATTATTAGTAGAAATTTGAAATATAATAAAAGAACTTCTCTACTAAACATTTGAACTAATCCAACACCACCCATTTAGAAAAATAATACAATAATATTCGTATTATAGATAAATACTAAATAAAAAAAATATTGTAAAACAAAAATTAATATATAAAGAGCAGAATGGATATAATGTGATTCTATCCGCATTTAAATTTATTTGATAAAATTAAGTAAATTAATAATACTCAAAATATTATTGATAAATTTAAATATCGAAATATATTGAGAAAGTCATATGGGATAAAGTCAAGTTAAATTCCAAGAGTAGTACAAAAATATATTCAATGTATTATAGTAACCTAGTAATTTATTAAAACCTCATATGTCAATTTAATAATATTAAGTAAAGGATAATACAATTAGATAAGCAAGGAATAAATAAATAAATAAAATATAAAAATATAAGACTTATAATTAGAATTATGATGAGAAAAGTCGTACATATACCATTACTATTAGCTTCCCCCTTACTTGTACTTTTTTCTTATTGTGATTTTTCTTTTATTATTAATAAAACTAGCCCTAGGCATCTTGCCTAATGGATTTACTAAAATAAAACTATCATAATACACATATATTATAAAAGATGCAGGAAGTACGGCTTAGATAGTTTGGACATGTGAGGAGGAGAAGCACAGACGCTCCGGTAAGGAGGTGTGAGAGGTTGACATTGGAAGGCCTTAGGAGAGGTAGAGGTAGGCCGAAGAAGAGTTGGGGTGAGGTAATTAGGCATGACATGGTGCAGCTACAGCTGACCGGGGACATGACCCGTGATAGGAACGTGTGGAGATCGAAGATTAGTATAGTAGATTAGGTAGTATAGATTATTCATAACGGTAGTGTTAGTACATACTCTCGCATTTGGTTGGTAGTAGGCTTATTTGAATTTTTTTTAACACTATCTTATTATGTATGCTACTTTTACATAATTTTTGGGTGTTGTCCAATCTTGTTTCTTGGTGTTATTGTGGTACCTATGCTTGCCTGAGCCGAGGGTCTATTAGAAATAACCTCTCTACCTCCACAAAGGTAAAGATATGATCTGCATACATACTACCCTCCCCAGACCTCATTATGTGAGATTATACTGGGTATATTGTACAGATATCATAAAACAAGAATACTAAAAAAATAAAAAATTTCAAGCGATAACGAAAAAATATATATACTAATTAAATTTCTCATGTAGGAAATTTTAGTTAATAAATAGAACTCATAATTTCATAATGAAAAATACAAAAATATAAAGATACTATTAGAATATTACACATAAAGTAAGTATATTATATATATATATATATATATATATATATATATA
>ML343400.1:11383-63681 GCA_005239505.1 Nicotiana paniculata
AACACAAATTAATAATTATTAAAAATATTGGTATAGTTTTTATAAAAATAATAAAAAGCTTATCTTTTTATAGTTTTGATGAATTCAAAATTATAACTTAGTGAAAACATATTAGATTATTTAAATTTTTAGTGAAATACAAAATGAAAAACCTAATCAAATATTACATTAGAAATGAATATACGAAAAAAGGTTATGAAGATAATTTTATGATATTTATATTTTGAATTAAATAATAAATAAAATATAAATTAAATAACACTCACGAAAGTCATTTATAAATATAGGCAATTGAAGAATTTTGAACAGTATAACATAAATTTAAAAATGTCACGATCCCGAAGTTGACCTAACATTTCACTTGCTAGGCAAGCCATTGTTAAACAATTTATCTATATTTTACAATTTAAATTAAATGATAGAAAGAAACTGAACTGTAATAATCCACAATGAAAATGCGAAAGTCATAACAACTGAAATATTTAATACAATCCTGGACCCGATGTTACAAGTGCACGAGCTACTAGGATAGTTACAAATAAGGTTCTGAATAAACATGAAGTTGTCTGAGATAAAATACACAACTAATAAAAGGAAAGGGGTCTCTCGGAGTTGTGGACGCTGAGTAGATGTACCTCAAGTCTCTACAAAGCTAGTCAACTCGAGCACGCTAGTAACCACCATTGGGACTGACTCCAAAATCTGCACAAGAAGTGCAGAGTATAATATGAGTACAACCGACCCCATGTACTATGTAAGTGACGAACCTAACCTCGACGAAGTAGTGATGAAGCTAAGGCAGGTCACTTACACTATAACATATATGCAGTATATAATAAAGACAGGAAAAGAAAATACGAAACACAAAATAGGACAGTTAACTGAAGAAAATAGCTAAATCCTCAAAGAAAAACCAATGACGATCAGAATTACCAATCCTTAGAGTTTCGTATGAAAAATACGGAAAACCAACGCAGCTTAAGGAAATGCAAACACATAGATTGTTGCGGCCCATAACCTGATCCTACCGTACAATACAATTCTTTCTTATTCCACCGTAGCATATCAAAAATCATAAATAAATATATGTTGCGGCATGCAACCCGATCCCACCATTTAACAAAATCAGTATCACAATTCACCCATATTTAGCTGTATCAATACACCCTTACTGTACCTGTTGCGGCGTGCAACTTGGTCCTACCATATTCGTATAAATTCACCCTTATTCCACCATATCAATCCACCCTAATTTCACTTGTTGCAGCGTGCAACTCGATCCCACCATATCAGTATCAAATATTTAATGAATACAACCAAATCAATAACCCAAATCACTCGAACATCTACGATCAATGAATATGAAGCGGAATCAGAAAGGAAACCTTGTACCAACTTGAAAATTCACATATGTAATATTGCATGGCAAGACAAGTCAATTAAATGGCAATGAAAAAAGGTGCAAGTAAGTCAATTAAGGCACATAGCAGCGAGTCATGAGAGCATGGAAAGATCTAACATTTTTAACACGAGAACAATGAGTAATGTATAGCAAATAAAGCATCGAAGGCATTTATAGCACACAACAGTTAAGGAACGGAAGGAAGTAGTTAAGAAAAAGCAGAAAATCAGGGAAAACAAGTAATTCGGCGGCTTATAAGCACTCGTCATCTCGCATATACGCCGCAACACATGAAAGTCACATAGCACATAGTTCGAGGGTTTCTAATTCCCTCAAATCAAGGTTAAATTCAACACTTACCTCGCTCCAAAACCGACTCAAAGCTCAACCACAACTTTGCCTCTCGATCAAGCCTCCGAACCAATCAAATATAACAACTTACCAACCAAACAATTTAAAATAAGCTTTAGGAACTACTCACAAATACAAAAGATTCAATTTAGGTCATTATTGAAAAAATCAACAAAAGTCAACTCCTGGCCTGCTTGATCCGAACCCAAAATTCAAGCCAAAATTTAATTACCTATTCACCCCGGAGCTCGGTTATGCAGTTTGTTTTGAAATTCGACCTCTATTTGAGGTCTAAATTTTAATCTTATAAAAAATCCCTAACTCTACCCAAATCCCCAATTTCTACCATGAAAATCCTAAATTTTATGTTGAAATCTTATGAAGTGTAATGGGTAATTGAAAGAAAATAGGTTAGAATCACTTACCAACGAATTGGGGAAGAAGAGCTCTTGAAAAAATCGCCCCCAAAATTTTTAGGTTTGAAAATTTGAAAGAATAAGAAAAATCCTGTCTAACTCAACTTTTACCCGGCGTAGCATCCTCTGTCCTTCTCCTCTCCTACATATGCACGATATGGATCCGCGTAACACCAATCAAATGAAGAAAGAGAATTATTTTGTAATAGCTTGTGTTCCGGCTTACTTTTCATAATTTTATTTTATGTTGGACCCGTATATTTATGCTTGAATTAATTCTAGAATAATAGAGTAAAAGTTAGATCGATCAGATGCATGCCTCGCAGTGATAGGGATGACTATTACTATTAATTAAGCCGTTTGGGAAGTATTACAGTTTTATGTTTTATTCCCTCTATTTAATTCTTGAGATACATCAAATAAAAAATAGAGTGATGCTGTAGTAAAAGATAAAATCATAGAGGAACGACAAGATCCAAATGTCTTCATTTTTCAAATGGGAAGTAATACAACTGGAAAATACAACATACAAAGTAGAAATCTCTGCAAGTACAATTTGCCTTGGCGGTGAAATTTAAAAAAGAAAAAGAAAAAGCAAATGCTTTAATTATTATCGCAGGCAAATTAAACTTATTAAATTAGTTTACCAAAATAAAAATAAAAACTTATTAAATTCTTTGCATGCATTATACTATGTATATTACAAATTATGGAATTCTGGACCCCAACAAGTGGGCATATATGTATATCTACTCATTTAATCTAAATATGTAACAAGCGGTCAACCGTCATAGTCTTAAATTTGCACCGATCATTGTGCCTGTTATGATGTTGTTTGTTCTAATTGGACTTGAGTTTGTTATTGGCTACTTGCAGAGGTGGATTCGAGATTTCAAACGGATGAGTGTAATATTGTGAAAAGGTGAATTTAAAATTACGTGTTTGACTTTAATTTTTATCACACACTTATTATATTTTGAAAATTATAAGTTTAAAATGATTTTTTAAATTTTTAGTGATTTTTACATATATATATATATATATATATGTTCTGTATCGAAAATAAGACTGTCTGAAGTGAGATTTGAACTGCTAATTTTACTCGTAAAGGCGCACCCAATAATTACTATCCTATAGAAGTCTTGACTATGAGTGCACATATATATATTTAAATAATTTTAAAAAAATTTAATATTATTATACATGAATTAGAAAGACGCGAACCCATACCCCCGAGGCCTAGCTGGAAATTATGTGAATTGTTTTGGAAACAAAGAAGAAAAGAAAATACTAATTAAATAAATAGGTTGAAAGCTGTATAAGGCTCCAACGGGGTGCTTTTTCCGCTTCCGTGAGATTTGCCTTCACTCTTACAAGTTGATCCAATTGCACGATTTATTTTAGATTTTAGTTTCCAAAAATAGAAACTTTCTTTGTACGTCATTTGCTTGACTTTTTGCTACTGAGTCCTAAATTTGTTTGATGGTATATATTGAACACAAGAGTTTAAAAAGGGAAATAAATTTGTTTTGTTTTTAATACACACCGAACAAGCATATTATAAAAAGTTATTTATGCATACATTATTTTTATCGGGTATTGTATTAGGTTCATTCTATTGAAAATTGCATATAGATTTTGTGCTTAAACTTGCGTTTTACATCTGTATCCACGGAGTTTTGTGGGATTTTCTATTTTATTTATTATTTAAATGGAAGATCAAAGTTTCAAGACCTTTTTTTCTTTTTCCACTTTGTTATTACTTATTAGTGTTAAAAAGAAATTCTAAAAGTAAGTTTAATCCGGATGGCTGCTGCAACATCTGCAGCATCAAAATAAGACAACATCAAAGGTTAAACATGTTTTATCAAAATAACTTCAGCGTGCATTAAAAAATACTAATCAGAAAATTATATACTGCAGGACAAAAATTTAAATATATTTTATCTGAAGTTTTAGCAAATGAACTAAAAAACTTCAGCTTGTTTAGACTGAAGTTTCGGATAAAACTCATGACAAAACGGTAGACTGCAGGACAAAACTCCAGCATATCTTGGTGTGAAATTTTAACAAATGAACTAAATAACGTCAACATGCATTAGCAAAAACTCATTAAAAAATTACATACTGCAAGACAAAAACATAAGCATGGTTAGTCTGAAGTTTTAACAAATGAACAAAAAAACTTAAGCATCTTTGGTCTGAAGTTTTAGTAAATGAATTAAAAAAATTAAGCATATTTAGTCTTAAGTTTTAGCAAATGAACTAAATAACTTCAGCATGTATTAGCAAAAACTCATTAGAAAATTACATACTGCAAGACAAAAACTTAAGCATGTTTAGTCTGAAGTTTTAGCGAATGAACTAAAAAACTTAAGCATGTTTAGTCTGAAGTTTTCGCAAATGAACTGAATAACTTTAGCATGTTTAGACTGAAATTTCAAATAAAACTCATGACAAAACTGTAGACTGCAGGATAAATAACTCCAGCATGGATTAACATGAAGTTTTAGCTTCAATGTGAAACAACTTCATGCTACATTAGCATGAAGTTTTAGGCTTAAACGGGACAAAAGTAGCTATCTGGCACACTAGGGAGTCCTCAAAGTATGAGTCCATACACTTGCTAGCTAAGACTGGTTTAAGGTGAAACAACTTCATGCAAGTATGATTCTGAAGATGAATCTGGATAAGTTTCTGGTTTTTTGATAAAGCTGGCGAGAGAAGGAGATGAGATCTTTTTTCACGAATGAGGTTGCAGATCACGCGATTAATACGTGATGCAGTTTTTATATCTTTTGTCAGGGGTGTAATTGTCATATTATTATGGATTTTTTATCAGCTGACTACAAAATCAGTAATTTTTAAAAATATGATACAAGTTAAAAGGTGGCACAAATATAGGGTACGATTACAAATCCAGCATATCAAAGCACTGCAATTTACAGTTCTATAATCGCAAATAAATAAATAAAAATTAATACAAAAAATAGCCCAAATATCATTTTGTAACACATCTATTTTGCTAAAACACAAACATAGTTCAAATTTGAGACTTCAGCAATATTGCAATATTACAATATTTTAATTCCTTTAAGTTGAAATTTAAGGAATCAAGCACCTTAGTTCGATTCAGAAATCACTTTTAAACATAATTTGTTGGATTGGGTCAAAGGATTAAACTAAAAGCGTCATGGACAGCTATTGAAGTTTGCTTAAACTTACAACAACAAGACGATGACGACGACGACGACAACAATAACAATAACAATAACAATAATGATCTAGTAAAATCGTACAAGTGGGGTCTGGAGAGGGTAGTGTGTACGCAGACCTTACACCTACCCCGATGGAGTAGAGAGGCTGTTTACGAAAGACCCTTTGGATTTTCAAAATTGGAATTTATTTCGAGTGGGTGTTGTTGGAATAGACTGGGTATGTCTTAAGGAGTGTGAATCACAATTTTGGGATGATTTGTTGGAGATTTTATGTGGTTTGAACTGAAATTTCAGCCAAATTCAAAGTACACAAGATGAACATGGAAGAAGATCATATGTGTCTCACATATGTATCATATGTCTATCAACTGTGTATCATATGTATATCCATGTATACTTGTGTGTGAGATACATGCGTGCTACATATTTGATACATGTGTCGCAGAAGATTTTTTTAAATTTAATTTTGACAACGAATTTTGATATCAAACCACTCTAAATCATCTTCAATCTTGCTCAAATTTTGCATATTGCCTCATCTATATGTTTTCAATGAATTCCAACCATACCCATTGAAAATAGTTATGTGTTTTGCATAATTTTTTTAATTAATATTAATTATCATTGGGAATGAATTGACGCCAAAAATCGCAATAATATCCATTGAAAAAGAAATTACTTATATTTTTTGAATATGATATATCATTTGTAATTTTTTGGAGTATTTGTTGTAGCGTAATTACCCCCACCCCTGTATGTTTACTACATAATGCAATAGACTCTCCTTTTTTAACCAAGAAAAAAAGTATTCTTTTTTGGGTACATTCTCGTACGATTTCCAAAAAAAGAAACAATACCAAAGGGATTGAGACGAAGAAAGTACTTTTAACCTAGTACAACCAACTAATTAGATGATGTATTCATTCAAGTTGCAGTGGAGCAAACCAAATAACACAATAGTACTAACATGGTGGGACCCATTTTTTGTCATTCGTCTATTTGGGAATATCTCAAAGGTACTTTCCCCCCAAACTTTTCCAACTTTCCTATGTGCGTAATAAAGTAGTTTCCCTGTTTTAATATTTAATATTTAATATTTCCTCATTTCTCTTTTCCAACCACAAGTTTTATTTCATTCTTTTAAAGGACACAAACTCCCAAGGTACTGCAAATCTATATCCAATGCATGCATGGAAAGATGTTTGACTTTGTCCTATCCACAACAATTCCACAGAGCAAAACAACATTAAAACTCACAGTCCGGAATTAAAATGTGGTTTATTTAAACTCAAAAAACTAAAATATATGAAAAAAGATATAGTGATATTTTATATATAACACTCTTTTAAAGAATACTATATTTGAACGCCAAAAGAACGAGAAAATATAGCGCTCTTTATTAAGACGCTATAGCATAACGCCTTAATAAAGAACGCTATACTTATATAAAAGTCGTCCCTTTTCCCTTCCCCATAGAGAAGAAAACGCACCTCCCACACCCCAATTAAAAAAACCAACGGTCTCCCCCCCCCCCCCTTAATTTTTAAGCCAAAAAAGCCTTGAGTGAAACCCACCGATCCCACAAAAAAATAGATTTTCGGTCCTACGTCCTAGCTAAGGTGTTTTCACGGAGTGGGTTGCTTGTTTCAGCTCCAAATCACTAGATCTTCAATTTTTCAAAAACTTTAAATCGAGGTATTCCGACTTAATTTATGTTAAAACTCGTATAAAAAAGGTATATTAGTTGTTTTAATGTGTCTATGTTGTTTTGTGATTATTTTGCGATTTAACTAATGTGTTATTTTTGTCTTGACTATAGTATTAGTGTGCTAAAAAAATTAGTAAAAATAGAGAAATTATTATTAGTTGTTAAAAAAAATATTAATTAGTTACTTTTTACTATGGCATATGTATTTTCATGAATATTTTGTGATTAAATTTATTTGTTATTTTTATCCGATATAGATTATTTATTTGCTTAAAGACTAGTAAATAGATTAATTGTTACTTTATTTCCTTGTAGTGGTATCTTGTGGCCTAATGTAATATTTTTATTTGTAATGTAGTGCCCTCGTAAAATGTAGTGCATTTACCGTAGTATCCTTGTTGTTATTGAAATTAATCATTTAAGTATCTCTCATACCCAAAAATACGTCAAAAAAGTCGATAGTTCAAACACAAACTATGTCCATTTCTAGTCAACAATCATAAGAAAATAACATGAGAAAAAATAATATATTTCAGACTAAGTATTGTTATATGAATATTTAATAATTAAATCCTATATAGTTATGAAAATTAATTATTTAATTTTATTATAGTAAAAAATAAGTGAGTCATAAATAAAAATATAAAATAATAAAACTAACATATAAATTAATAAAACTCAGATATACAATATTAAACTAACATATAAACAATAAACTAACATTTAAAATAACAGACCTGTTTAGTGATAAATCGAAAAAAAATTCTCATCATGAAGACACGAATTTAAGATACCTTAGTGCTATTGGGCCCAAATATAGAGTCCGGAACACATATATGAATATTTAATAATTAAATCCTGTATAATTATGAAAATTAATTATTTAATTTTATTATAGTCAAAAACAGGTGAATAACAAACAAACATATAATATAATAAAACTAACATGTAAAATAATAAAACTAAAATATAAAATATAAAATTATAATATTAAAAATGTATCAACCTAATTAACAATATAGTAACAATAACATATTAAATTATAATATTGAGGGTATTGCGATATATTTAAGCAATGAAAAAGAAAAATAATGTAATTAATATTGTTCAATTTACAGTAGCCGATATGGAGGTTCCGCCTTTGCATCCCCGACCTGTCACGCTAGAGCTACTGTTGCTACAGGGCAAGCATAGGTCGTCCTACATATGGGAGGGACAGTTACTGGCCCAGATGTTCTGCGCCAGGAAAGTAGATGACATGTGGAACTTTCTTATGGCCCACCCTCTCCATCCCCATATAGTCAGACGCCTTCACGATACGGGTTTTTATATGATTGTGGAGATAGGCCAACTGGAGCTGGATTGGTCGTTGATCATAGCCCTGATAGACGCACACATTCCATTTGCTCATTGGCGAGGCCAGTATCATGCTTCAGGACGTGGAGATCCTGTATGGGCTGTCCGTTGATGGACACCCTGTTGCTTTGCCGAATTCCATCAGAGAGTATACGGGTTTGCAGTACCTGGTGATGTTGCAGCGGCTGAATGGTTTCCAGCCACCAGATGAGACTGCATTGATTGGGGCTAGTCATCTGCAATTGACGCACGTCCGACAACATTTGGAGGCGATGCATGCTGACATCACAGATGATACACTGGAGCTTCATATTCACCAGTACACGAGGTTGTTGTTGTTGCTTATGTTTGGAGGGGTTTTGTTCCCGAACACTTGGGGGACCTAGCCATCTTGATATTTCTTCATCATCTTGAGCGGCTAGATGATTTACATCATTGCAGCTGGGGTGTTGCTATTCTCGATTACTTGTACATACAGATCTGTCGGGCGAGCATGGGCACCCAGCGAGACGTTGCTGATTTTTGTCGCTGCTACAGGTCAAAACGTAGTCGAATACTCTATTCATTATAACATACCTAGTAAAATTATACCTTAAATTTTACGTCACGTTGTATATTAGGTTTGGGCCTGGGAGCGGTTCCTGCAGTTACATCCACCTCTACCACCCTTAGCTCCGGGTACACCACCTCCATTTCTCCCTTTATCCAGGAGGTGGGTTGATAGGCGAGGATATGGACGGGAGTACGAGACTCGACATAATCTCCCATATTTCATAGATTTGTTGGATTTGTTGGAGGGCGCACAGGTAAATGTATACCTAAGTTTACTCGGCATGGCTGCGTATGTGTTGCGTATACTTACGTTTTCTGTTGTTACTTAATAGTTAATTTGGAGGCCATATAGCGACGAGCTAATAGCTGGTTTGCTCGATTATTGCTCGACCGTCTGAATTATGTGGAGCTCTTTCGTCCCGTTGATGTGTCTTGATATTGTCGAGTATCATGCCACCGAGCGAGTATTTTGCCAGTTTGGTCGCCCGCAGCTTGTACCGCCACCACCCGCTTGGCATATGACACCTTACCAGCGAGATGATCGTACAAGGGTGGACCAGAAATATGTGGCATGACTAGAGGCGCAGAATGATACTTGGGACCATCGACATGACCTGATTCTGCTCCCCTCCACCTAAGCGGCCGGATGGTGAGAATGAGTATATGGCCTGGTACCGCAGCGTTATCCGACTTTTCGTCGCGTTTATCGCGCTGGCAGTCGGTACGTTCCATACGCCGAGAGGCACAGTACCGCAACGTTATCCGAATTTTTGTCGCGTTTATCGCGCTGGCGGTCGGTACGTTCCATATGCCGAGAGGCACGAGGCACTGGTATGTTATTTGGTATACTTACTTATAACGTTAACCTAGCATTCTGTAATTTATATTTTACATGTTGTGCAGGCTATTGGCCTACATCTGTTCCACCAGTTAGGACTGCAGATGCATTAGCATACTTGCGAAGAAGCAGCCGTTTTGCACGAGTATGGCCGGCAAGTTACCGATCTGACTTCCCAAACATTGGGGCGAGCCCGAAATGATGAGCACTTAGGATACGAGGCTGATTATGTGGCGCCAGAGCAGTACCGTCGTGGACAGTAGTGGAGCCAGAAGGTGGTCGACGTGGAAGGCGTGCCCCACGAGGTAGGGGTGTCCCACGATATTTCACCGCGCTATGCTTCACGTGTTAAAGATTCTTTTGGGTATAATACCACTTTTTCAGAAGATAGCTTTTGTAGGCGAGCAGCTTTTTAGGTCGACAAGACAACACACATAACATAGTATTTCATCGCGCTATGCTTCGCGTGTTAAAGATTCTTTCGGGTACAATACAGTTTTTCCAGAAGTTAGTTTTTGCAGCCGAGCAGCTTTCAGGTCGACAAGACAACACACATAACATAGTATTTCATCGCGCTATGTTTCACGAGTTAAATATCCTTTCGGGTAAAATACAGCTTTTTCATAAGATAGCTTTTACAGGCGAGCAACTTTTTCAGGTCGACACGACAATATTTTTTTTTAAATGGGTTTATGTTAGATTGTTGTACTGAAGTATTATTGTCAAATATCAATAAGATTTAACAACAATAGAAACATAATTTCATTTCATACATTCTGCAAGATAAACAAGTACATACACTTATAACAACCACATTACGAAACAAAACACTACGTGTATCCTTGATAGTTGGGCACATTAGATGAACTTCCACCGGGAGATGGATTACCACCGCCACCCAAACCAGTTGGAGGATATTTACGACGGTCATGTCCTGTTTGCGAGCATATGCCACATTTGTGCGCATAAATGGTATCACCAACATCCATTTGGTTCAATATATGCGTTCTTTTTTACACTTGTCGTTGACGTACATAGTCCATGTTACTCACCATTTTAAATGGTTCTGGCGGCCAATAATGCTCAGCACCCACTGCTGCAACTTCCCATTATAGGTGTTTAAGTATGCAACAACACTATATTATTTATCCACGTAGTTAGTTGCCCCTAAAACTGTATGTTGAAATCACTTGATGACATGTGAGCACGATATGTTGTAGATGGACCATTTCCCCCAAGATCATAACCTTCTGGCTTCATTTACGGTGTGTGTACTATTTCCCTGATTTTGATGGATAGCGGTGCGAACTTCAAAAATATTTCGCTCATTGCAATACTATAAATATGAATGCCAATGTGCTCGCCGCCTGTATTTTTCAAATATTTTCATTGGTAGTGGCATAAATTCAACACCTCTTTCCATCAATGACGATGCAGCTCTAGCCCTTTCAACAAACCTCTCCATCATTTGCTTGAATGACATCCGCACCAGGGCAGTGACAGGCAATCTTCGTGCAGACTTCAATAACCCATTGAAAGACTCACATTTGTAGTCAGAATTCCCCATCTTCTGCCACCATCCACATGTAAGTCCACTTGTCAAGCGCATGTCGCATCAACCAACGATAGGCTCCCTCATCTTCCTGCCTGATATATTCCATGCGCCTCCTAAATTTACACTCTTGGTGATCTGTTACAACCATCCACATTAAATCATGCAAATCCTTGTTGGGATGTGCCTTTTGTAAATTAGGTATACGGTTCCTGCCATGTAGGCAAATTATGTACAGAACTTAAAATACCACCATACCGATCAGATATTAGACAAATACCTGAACGATGTTTGATAACATACTCTTTCAAGTGGTTTAAAAAGAGTGTCCACGTCTCTTGGCTTTCATTGGCACAAATAGCAAAAGCTAAGGGAAATATATTTCCATTAGCATCTACTGCAACTGCGATCAACAACTTAATATCATACTTTCCATAGACATGAGTGTCGTTTATGGATATTACCGGCCGACAATGCAGAAAACCATCAACTGCTGGTTTAAATTCCCATAACACATATTTGAATATATTTTCTCGTATTTTCGTACTCCGCTCAAGCTTCCATTCAGCAACAGTCCCGGGGTAAAGTGTTGCAGTGCGGCCATGTACCTGGTAGAGATGCAAAGGACTTATCCAAGTTACCATAAAAAATTTCAAACGCACGTTTGCGCCCGAGAAATGCCTTTCTTTTGGTAATGGTGCACCATATTCCTGATGGACAGATGTCATACACTCTTTGATCTTGTACCTTATGAACGCTTCAATGTGTGAAATCAAGACAAGCAAAATCAAGTCAACATTCAAGTTAAAATGATTCCCACTAAATGTGTCCATTTCACAATTGTGGGGGCCAATGCATTTACCCACAAACCACGAATTTGTTTTCTTCTTCCTCACACGCATCATCCAATTACAACCCGTAAACCATCTACGGCAGACTACCTTGTATACATCTGGAGATGACTCGTGTACCGTGATCTCACGATACTCTTTGACAATGTATATTAGCACTACCCTGGTTAGGTACTTTATCGGGAAAAAGCATGCCCTTTAACAACATCGTTCCTCTAGATTCATCCCACATTGCTATCCGAATTTCGTCAATATCTCTTGTGAGGGAATCCATATCCGGCATACTTGGCAAATGATCAAGGTAGGGAATCTCCCTTAAATGAAACGACATGTGGGACTCGTACACTCTTGGTCTAACAGGGGGAGCATGCTCCCTCGTCAAATCAGGTTCAACATTCTCTTCCTCCTCATCAGACTTATCGGTATTGTTGTCATAATCACTATTCTCTTCTTGACTCTGTGCATCTACTAGATCCCGATTAAATATGTCAAATTCGGGTAATTGAGTAAGGACAAGACCTTCAAGTTGCTCGTTTTTACTGCACAACCAACAAAATAATGAGTTACTCAAATTGATCCAAACTTTACATATAGCTATATCACTTCACTTACAAATCGTAATGTGTTGACATCTCATGATGGACATTATCCTGTTGGTGATGACTCCCGGATGGATCACCATGGTCCAATACACCAGAACTAGGCATATTCCAACTGGGTGTTGATTCATAACTTGTAAAATTCATATCTGGCCGGTACCCTTTGTGGAATATATGAGTGTTAATACAAATTCAATACAATAAAAATAAACATCGTAACACAAAGAAAATTGAAGTTTACCACTCGTCTTGTGGATTATGTAAACTATGAGAGAAACTATTTCCTCGCTCCTCATTCGCTCGTGGAGATAAGTTTAGATCAGACCAAACTCTTTCAGCCGGAACCTGTTCGGCTAAAACTGCTCCAAAACAACCACCCGATGATTGAGGGATATCCCTACTTTGCGCAACCTCATTATTGCGAATGTTCAACCTTGACATATATTTCCAACATTTTTATCACAAGAAATTCCCGGTATTCATCCGGAGTCCTCAAAAAATCTCTCAGAGTTTCATCGTCCTCGATGTTAAACTCAGCATAACAAGTAACTCCTTGCGGAGTGACAGAATACGGATATCTTCCGGTTACTTTAAGGTTCACTGAACGTTTGCTCACACTCAATTTTTTACATAACAACGATACCAATGTATCGTACTCCATTGTAAGTGACAACTTAATATGACACTATGGAGATAAACTATAGGTTACTGAATTATTCGCCACCACAATCTCACTCCCTCCCCCCAATATAATGGAACCCTTATTTTTCGCTCTTCAGACGTTATGACAAAATGAAACAATTTAACGAAGAAATATTTCAAAAGACTTGAGAATATTTATGAATGGATTTTTAGAAAATTCTTTACCTCTTTAAATAAGGAAAAAATCAATTCGGGTGTACAATTGTTTTAGGTATAGCGCTTTAAATTAGGGCGCTATACTCAGTTGAATTATTGTTATGTCAGTTAAGCCCGAAAGAAATATTGGTGGGTCCACATAATAAGTATAGCGATGTAAGGAAATGCGCTTTTATATATAATGCTCTTTTAAAGGGCGCTATACCTTAACGGGGTATAGCGCCTTTCTGCTACATATAAAAGGATCACTATGTTTTTTTCCACACATTTTGGTTCTTTGAGTCCAAAAGAATAACATTTTGGTTCCAGACTCATTAAAACTGCATGACCCGTGCATAAACCAAAATTTACAAGGATATACTATGACACATTTTCTTTATTAGACCGTTTTTATAAGAGTGACATATTTTTATATTTTGAAACAATCTAACTTTACACTTTGTATTTTACCCACTTTATCATGTTTATGGTCACACAAATATCATAGCCCCACAAAGTTTTTAGGATCACATGTTTCAAAAAAAAAAATTTCTCTTAAACTTTGTGACAAGTTAAACTAAATTGAAACAGGGGAGTAGTTATCAGGGGCTTCTATTGAAACATTACAAAACAGTGGTGATAAATCTTGACTACTCTTAACTCTGGACCGTTCGGTTACAATGATGTTATTGTTAAAGAATATTGATATGCCTCTTGATGTTGTACAACGCACAACGTAACACTCACAGTGATTAAATGAGAAATTTTATTCACATATCGAATAAATAAATGCCAGTGCATAAGTTTTTTCCATGCGCAAACAATATAGCAACATAATTATATACTTTGGGATTTCCTGTAATCTGCCTCAAGCCATTCTTGGAAATATTCAATAATCATCAAGTTACTAGGCAAATGAATTCTTCACTATTACCTAAAGAGGAAAATTCAAGACATGTAAAAAATTTCTGAAAATTTTCCATTAATTGATCTTGGTACAGATTATTACATTGTAAAATTCTCAAAGGAAAAACACATGGTACATGCTCTACAACAAGGTCCTTGATTTATTAATAGTTATTTCTTATTAGTGCAACGATGGAAAGCCAATTTTGTTGCCTCAGAAGCAAAGCCTCTCTCTATAGCTATATGGGTACGTTTACCCAAATTCCCAACTGAATTTTACGATGGCCTAATCCTAAAAAGAATTGGCAACAAGATAGGAAAATTGTTAAAGGTTGATGCTTGTACTTCTGCTACACTTAGGGAAAGATACGCACGCCTATGTGTGGAAATCCCTATATGATATTCCGGTTAAACATTTCATTTTTATTGGCTCTTATAAACAAGACATTTGTTATGAGGGAGATAAATTCATGTGCAAAAGTTGTGGGAGACTAGGCCATGTAGCCTTCAATGTCATTACTCCGCTAAGGAACAAAATGTTAAGGCTACTGGGAACCCTACCAATATTAAACAGATCCAGAAGAAGGACCCAATGAAAGATGATTGGAAAACAGTCTCCTTTGTCAAGACAAAAAAAAAGTTCACTCGTCCAAATTTAACTTCCATCAATGGTCAAGAGATCCCAGGTATCAATGCCAGAATTTATGATGCTGAGACAGGTAAGTACCTTAATACCCAGAAACTTAATTGTGTAGAGAAATTTACTCGACTCCAATACGGAAAAGATAAAAGGAAATTTACTACCACTAATGATCCACAACACACTAATCCTATGTTGAAAAATAATCAATTCTCTAAACTATTAGAGCAGCCCATGGTTTTGGAAGAACTTGCCTCCTCCAAAATGGATGGTATATCTCTCACCCAATGCATGTTCAAAGTGCATGTCACTTTTCAAACACATGAGCCACACGTGGCAAAAGGTATGCACCACTCTACAAATAGCCAACAATCATTAAATAAAAATCCTACAACTAAAAATATCTTGCTTAATGAACAAGCTGCTAATAACGTTATTACTACTTGTGACAAAATGGATTTTTCTCTCACTAATTTACTCGATACTGACACAACCCTGTCCGTTAATTCCAATGCTCCCCTAATTCCCTCAACCAACGAACACTTTATATATTGCCAGGTGGACACTGCCCTAGACCAAGTGTCACAAACAAAATCCTCCAAAGATCTTGTTAACTCTCTTACACTTTTCCAATCGGACCCAATGCTAGTAAAAAGTTCTTCTATAAAGTTGCCTAGGAAATTGTCTAGTACCAATCCCACTCCAAGAAAAAATACTAATATATATCTCACAACCCCGGGAAATGCCAAGACTACCAATTTCATCGAGAAGGAGAAACAGACTCCTCCAAAGCCTTCGTCAACAACAACCACCAATAATGAACAACCTTCCACCACTACCCCCTCACCTCCCAACTCCAACAATATACTATACCTCTCCCCCACTTCCACAGAATTATCAACCCATATCTTGGATAGAGGCAGGCTTGATGGGCTATGCAATCACGTTCAACATAGACATCAACGACTAAGACACGGTTCTCATAATCCAGATCACCCCTTACCTTGCTCAGCTCATCTCGGAAGGGATGAGGTTAGCAATGAACAATTACATGAATAAAATGTGGATCAACAATGTCCTACACCCCTTGGCTCCAACAATGAACCAAACCTTACTCCAAGAATGCAACAACATTGGAACCTCCCTCCCCAAGCCAATCCTCAAATCTCACCAATTCTACCAATGGATCAACCATTCTTCCTACCGTAGGAAATCTCCCAAATCAACCCCATCATAATCCCATGGGACATGCATGCAACAGTAGAACATGCAAATTCCCAGAACAATATTCGCATGCAAGCAACAAGCAACCACCCTCCCAACGTGTAAGAACTAGTAGGAAATCAACCAGAAGAGGAGGAAGAAATAAATCCTCTACTTATGGAATCGAGTGTGGAATTTGCAAACCTAAATGAAGTAAAAGTACTACCATTCAAGGAGATGCTGAGTAAGAAATTCATCTTCAACTGCCCTCCCTCAATGTTCAAATGCTCGATGGACATAAGACCACCTCGAGATCCAACTGTGGGAACCCATGCAGTGATACTGGTCTCATGCCTAAGGAGGAACCCAAACTCCAACTTGGAGGAGGAGACAATGACTCTCAACCCAAACCATCTACAAAGGATGATGAGATCCACTAGAATCATTTTTAGGAATGTCTGTGGTGCTAACAATGACGACTTTCATCGGAACTTTAGGGATCTAGTTGACACTCATAGACTTTGCTTAGTTGCTCTCCTGGAAACAAGAATGACCACTCATGGTTCCCTCCTTAATGAATTTAATTTCTCTGAAATGATCGAAGTTCCCTCTGAAGGCCAATCTGGAGGTATGGCCATTCTCTATGACCATATTGTGGTCATAGTTAATAATTTCATTAGAAGGGGTCAAAAAATTCATGTCATGATAGAGGTACTCCCTTTCCGATTTACTTGGTTATTAAGCACTATTTATGCTAGTACTAATATTAATTCTAGAAATTCTATGTGGGAAAATCTTGTAAATATTTCCAATAGCTATAGCGAAGGATGGTTAGTGGGAGGTGATTTTAATGACATTATCATGTCATCCGAAAAACTTGGAGGGAGAACTGTCAATATTTCTAGGACAACTAGGATTTGAAATTTTATTAACAAATGTAGACTCATGGACTTAGGTTATTAGGGAAGCAAGTTTACTTGGTCAAATCATAGGAAAAGGCATAAAGGTTTGATTATGGAGAGACTTGACCGTTTTTTAGGCAATGAGGAATGGATTAATTTATTCTCCAACGCCACAGTAACCCATCTCCCTAAAACTTATTCTGACCATAAACCCCTTCTCTTAAATCTTAACCCCTTTCATCATTTGACCCATTGTAAACCCTTTAGGTTAGAAAATATTTGGTACTCACACCCTAATTTTATTAATGTGGTTCGTCAAAATTGGCTTAATACTAACCTCATACAGGCCACCCAGAATTTCACTATGAACATCTCCACCTGGACCAAGGAAACTTTTGGAGATATTTTGTTACAAAAAAACAAAGAGAATTCTGGCACGATTTAGGGGTATCCAAAATTCTCAAAACTATGCTTATAGCTCTTTCCTCCAAAACCTAGAACCGTCTCTGAAAAATGAATTCAATAACATCCTTAAATTAGAAGAGGACTATTGGAGACTCAGATCAAGAATTTCGTGGCTAAATAACGGTGACGCGGATACTAGATTTTTTCATATAAGTACCTCTGATAGAAGAATAAGAAGAAACCATGTTAGCTTTTTTAAGTATGAACAAGGGAATTTGGTTGATAAGCCTAGTGATATCTTTAACCATGCTCAGAATTTTTTTGAAAAGGCTTTTAAAACTTCACATTGCTTCACTAACAAATTGGATAACTTTAGTGACCTTGTAAGTTTTTACTCCCTAGACCTCTCATCATTAGGCAATCCCCTTACAAAAAAAGAAATTCTTAATGCTATCTTTTCTTTTAAACCCTATAAAGCACCGGGTCCTGATGGACTACTCCCTTTTTTTCTATCAAAGATACTGGAAGATAGTCGGGCCTAATGTTATTTCCTTTTGCCATGAGATATTCACTTCCTACCAAATTCCCTGCCAGTATCAACATCACTTATCTACGTTTTATCCCTAAATTCCTCAATGCTAATAACCTCAAGAACTTCCGTCCTATAGGTTTTTGCAACACCAACTATAAAATCATCACTAAGATTATTGCTAATAGGTTAAAATCATTTCTGGATAAAATTATCAGCCCCTTCCAAGCTAGTTTTTTTTAAAAAAATAAAAGAGCTAGTGACAATGCGGTCTTTATCCAAAAAATCATCCATAATTTTAAAAAATCTCTAGTAAAAAGAATAGGATGATCCTAAAAATAGATCTAGAGAAGGCCTTTGATAAATTGGAATGGTCTTTCATCTTAGAACAATAAAGTATTTTAAACTTCCCCCTAAACTGTCCAAATTAATCATGTCATGTATCACCACATCCAGTATGGCTGTTATTATAAATGGTGTTAGAGGAAAATTTTTCTACCCTAGTAGAGTCATTAGGCAAGGCGATCCTATGTCACCTTATATCTTTATCCTCTACATGGAAATGTTTTCTCGTTACATTAATTTCCAAGTAGACATTCAAAGATGGGATCCGGTTACCATTAGCACAAATGGCCTTCCTCTATCCCACTTTTTTTTTTGCAGATAATTTAACTCTTATGAGTCACATTAATCAAAAATCTTGCAATACTATTAAATCTGGCCTTGATATGTTTTGCAAACTCTCTGGTCAAAGTATCAACTTTGCTAAATCTAGAATAATTTTCTCCAAAAACTGTCCCCAAGACCTTAAAAACAATACTGCTAACTTCTTTAGTATGAAGAGTCGTGACTCCTTTGGAATATATCTAGGTTTCCCTATCCTTGATTCTCCACCAAAACCAAAAGATTTTTACTTCAGATAATATGAGGAGTCGTCTAGCAAACTGGAAAATCAATTGCATTAACATGACAGGTCGTACCACCCTTTCTTCTTTAACCCTTGCCAGCATTCCTAATTATGTAATGCAATATACCCTTCTCCCGGGGAAAATCCTTAAACCATTGAAAAACTTCAATGTGACTTCATTTGTGGTTCAAATGAATCTACAAGAAAAATTCACCTTCTCAACTTCTCAATTGGGACAATATTACTCTTGAAAAAAGCAGGGGTGGCCTTGGCCTTAAAAAAGCAAAATCAAAAAATGTTGCTCTCCTTACCGGGCTTGCTTGGAGATTTCTAAAATCCCCTCACTCCCCTTGGGTCAAAGCTCTCATGCAATTATACATCTCCTCCCATAGTAAACGCTATTCCTTTTGTTGGAAAAGTCTCCTAAAAGGATGGCATTATTGCATAAAGGGTTGCTTGTGGTACTTCGGACATAACTCCTCCCTTGACATTTGGGATACGAAGTGGCTTCCCAATAGCCACTGCCTTAGAAATGCCATTGAGGACCCTCTTACAGAAAGTGATAGCTCTCTTACCATTAAAGACCTCATAACCCAAAATACTTGGTCCTTAGATAAAATCTCGTTAACTTTGCCAAACGACTTAATTGAAAAAATTCAATCCATAAACTTACCAATTGAGAGAAATTATAATCTTTTGATCTGGGAACCTAATAATAGCAGCTTGTCTTCTACAACCTCTTGTTATAACCTCATCGACCCCAATGTTAGTCCCTCTAAAAACTTTAGTTGGATATGGAAATATCAATATCCTGACAAATTAAAATTTCTTCTTTGAAAATGCTATCACTATGTATTGCCATGTAGATCCTATCTCCAGCGTATAGGAATGAATATAGACAAAGTGTGCATTGTTTGTCGCCAAAACGAGGAGGACATACCCCACATCTTTATTCACTATACCATTGCTAAAATGTTTTGGCAATCCCTTAACATTAGCACAAATTGGCCTAAATCAGAGGATAACATTTGGATGGACAAACTAAAATCATGTAATCAACCTATCCCCACTAATTTCTTCAATTGGTCTCATTTTTTTCCTTTTGCTATTTGGAATCTTTGGTTAAATAGAAACAATAATCTCGATAAAAATATTACTAACCATGTTTGCATATCGTCCGTTATAAAGCAAGCAATTGAATTCACTCTTCTGACTTCCAGAGGAAGTTGCCATTCAAAGAACATTATTTATAATACTCACTGGCATAAACCTCGTACTGGTTGGTTCAACTTAAATGTCGACAGAGCTTTTCATCAAAACCATGCTGGAATAGGAGGAGTCATAAGAAATAGCGCAGGAGAATGGATCATGGGATTCCATGAAAGAATCCAAGCAGTAAACTGTTCACATGCAAAAATTCTGGCCCTAACAAAAGGCCTACAACTAATCTCTCATCACAACATATGGCCTTGTGAAATTGAAACTGATTCAACACAGGTAATTGATCTCTTAAAGGAAGGCAACACATCTTACGTCTTCTTGTTACAATCATGCAGGTTATTGATCTCCCAGAAGGACAAGGAAGTGGTAATCCGGCATAGCTTTAGAGAAGGAAATGAAGCTGCTCACCTACTTGCCCAGGAAGGAGCCAAACAACCAAAGCATCATGGTTTAGTCTGTTATGTCGTAGCCCCTACCTTTTGTCGAGTCCAGGATGCTGGAGGACAAGGAGGGTTTTTCTTCCATTAATAAATCTGTTTGTGAGAACAATTGTAGGAAACTTGCTACTCTTGGTAATCTTAATGCCTTGCATGGGCTTTCTAACTTTTGTAATGATCAAACGGATCTTGTGTTGGACGTTACGTAGTTTATCTGAATAAATTATTTCAGTTACTCAAAAAAAAAAGTAGGAGTTACAGAAGAGTTAAAGATATTAAAGAACAGGTTGATCATAAATAAGTAGCTATAGTATGTCATATTGTGAAAAAATCACCCATCAAGGTTTTTATCATACCATCTAAAACTGTACCTGCTAAATTGTACGATACATTATACAAATTAAAAAGAGGAAAAAAGATACCTTTGTCAAATGTTGTGAATAGATTGGTAGAAACTAGAAAACCACAATCGTATACTCAAAATTTACATTTGGAACTCACATCTCCTATGGTATCTTTTCATTCTCTTTAGTGTATAAAATAATCTCTTCATTCTCTTTAGTGTACAAAATTTTCCCTCAAGCACAAACTACTGGTTAGAAAAAAAGAATGGGAATGGAAAAAGGTTGTGTTTGTATGAGCTGATTGAGGTCAGTGTATGAAAGTGAAAATATTGACCAAGGGCGGAAATCAAGAAAGCTGTAGAGCAATCTGCTGGAGAAGAACCTTCTTTTGAGCAGAAGTTATGAGACCTTTACATTCAGCATCCACCAAAACCTCTGTCATAATTGCAGCCGCGTGACCTCTAGGCCCGTTGGACCCTGATGCCTTCTTCAGCATGAACATCTGGAAACAAACAGTATGGAGATTTAAGTAGAAAGGAGAAATATCCACATGAAGAGGATATGCCCTCAACTCAAAATGCAAGTAGAAAGGAGAAATATTAGACACCCCAAACCTCTTCCCTAAAGGTAATTGAATTAGTTGGATTGTAATTCATGAAAATTGATCATTTACATGCAGCAGTACCTATTTCAATCAAAAGAAATAAAATCACCCAAAAAACCGCAAAATACCAAGCTACAGTAAGAGTGAGCTGGGCCGCTCTTAGAATGTAAGAACAATTTAGGGTGAAATAACTACTAAATGAATAAGCTTAGATTTACTCATGCATCAAAATGTGAAAAGAAAAGGGCATACAACCCATTTTGTGGTGTCCAATTTATGTTGAGTTCAGCCTTGCGCAGCATTTAAGTGCAAAACCAGAAGAAAATAGATACTAATACCATGGTATGCTCTTAAAGCAAATAAAGATGGGTATTTTGAAGTTATCAACAACCTAACTCTTTGTAACGTCAAACGCCATAAGCAAATAAAAGTTTTGCCATTCTTAAATCTACTGTTTCAGAAATATCCATTTGATCAGTAGCCAGACACATAAAAGGTGTAAAAATATAACGTCCTGTCATTTCATTCAGGATTTATGTGAACTAGACCAAGGAAATTTAGATACCTGTTCATGATGTGTTATTTCTAAACAACCCGGTTGCTGTATGAAAGGCTCCCCATCAATTTGAACGGGGAAAGGACTAGAAGCATGTATCTTTACAGTTCCCCCTTGGGCTAGCCTCCTTGCTTGAGAAAGTCCTACCTACAAGTCAAAGATCGTAAGAAGGAAAGTAAAATAGTAGAAGAAGACAGAAAAGAAAGAGGAGAGGGGGGGNGGGGATGAAAGATGCAGACTTTGGTTAATCTCAGTAAGCAGTTGAAGGATAATGCCGTCAGTATACATACTTAAATTTGGATATTCAAGAGAGAAGTTTCAACAGCAAGTGCCGGGGACACCAGGCATCAGCTTCTTTATATAAAGTACAAAAGCTAGTCCTAAAGTGCTTAAATGTGCGGCGTATAATATACTAGTCATTCATTTAATATGTGTGATTAAGTTCCATAAGACAATCTTTTTTTGAGAAGGTAAGTTCCATAAGACAATCTTTATACGGCGAAATGAGAGTGAGAGAGAGTTACACACAGGTACAGAGACTTGGTGGGTGTTTAATGTCAAAAGGTTGATATGTAAAGATGCAGATAACACGTTACACACAGGTACATAACAAGGTGATAAAGACACGTTTACATGTAAGTATTATTTGGTTATCTACATCCGTTTATGTAAAACCATGAACCACAAAATTTATCATTGAATGTTGCTGCTTTGAAGGTCTAAGTTTTTCAGAAAGGATGCAGCTTTCCCATGATATTAATTAAGAAATCCAAAATGTTCTAATAAATCCACATCAGCATCCAAGAGCTGTACAACAAGAGAAGCAGGGAAGCAGAAGGCAAGAGGAAAACAGCAGGGCAAGGGATCACGTTTTCTTGCCCTTTTACTCTTTTTTTTTCTGTCTTCTCCAAAGACAAAATAACCAATCTACTTTAATTGGGTGACAGCCTGATAGGAAACTCCATACTCGTGTCTCCTAATCGTGTCAGGTTGACATGGCACATGGGTAGTTCAGGCAAAGCAACTCCAAGTGTGTCTGATGTGTGTGTGTGTGAGAGATAAATTTTTATAGAGATTTTTGGTTGGCGGAATAAGTTTGCTTAAATTTTGCTTCTTCAATTGTTTAACAAGATATTTCTGGAATTTGTTAACTCATTCCAAATGGTCAAAACCAAGTTGCTAAAGAAGAATTTTCACTCTTCATAGTCTTAGTGAGAACAATCAATTGCAAGCACAAAGAAATATGTTAAATCTCCAAGCCAAAGATCACATAATGATATATGATGGAGGACAAACATTGACAAGAAAACATGCATTTAAGAAGGAAAGAACAATAAGAGGGGAGAATTTGCTTTGAAGAAACTATTCCTTAGATACACATGTCATGTTATTTCACAATTGAATCAATTTAAAAATTTAAAATGGTTCACTGACAACAGAAATCCAATCTACAAGAAAATCTTCTAACACATATGCTAAAATTCTTATATGGGTCTGTGAGAATGCACGGGAGAAAAAATTATTTTTTTAATAATGATACAATGAGCCCCCATATATAATACATATTCTACTCCTACTATATATGGGACTAGGGATTCTACTCCCACTACATATGGAATTAGGACATATTCTACTCCTACTGCATTCTAGGACTATTTACACATAACTATCTAACACTCCCCCTCAAGCGAGAGCATAGAAATCGTATATACCGAGTTTGTTACATATGTAACTAATATGAGGACTAGTGAGGAACATGGTGAAAACATCTGCAAGCTGATCATTCGACATACAATGCCATTAGACTCCTCTGAGCAACAAAAACAAGTGGTTGTTGATGAGCAGAAGTTGGCTGAAAGATCGCCAGAAAAATTTGAAAACAATGAAACTAAGCCGAATTCCACACTACAAAATAGGTTCTAAAACACCACTAGAAAATAGAAACTTCTTTGGAAATTACTGTTCGACCGCGAAATCATTCACGCTGTAAAAAGTGCACTGTTCACACCGGAAAAAATAAATGTTGTCAGAGTTTGATGTAATTTACATTGGTAGGCTCGGAATCACTGGATGAGTAAGTTGTCCTGAAGAAATTTTGTCAAAAAAGTGGCAGAAATGGCTCACACGTGCCAGAAAAGTTACTGCAGCTCGCTGGAACCCTAGTTCTGGCAGCGCAAGGCGCGTGAAATTCTGCCGGAGCGATCAACTGGGGTTTTATCGCCTAATGTTTCCCAATAAGATAGTAGTGTTGGTTTTCGTACAACACTTACCGATGAGGAGATAATGCAAATCAATCTTGAGTCGTCAACCGGAAAGACGTACGGTGACTGGCTTTTCTGCTCATATGGGACTGGAATTTCTAGGGTTTGGTCGCACAAGGGTTTCGGATCTGATGATGGTACTGGTATATGCACAGTACCACTGTAGTAGTGATGAACCCGGGAACAAGACAAAGTTGCCGGAAAATTGCATGGCGATGAGATCTTTCTTCCGGGATGTCGTTGGAATGATGCACAACGATAATTTTCTCGCTCCGATACTATGTGAGAATGAACAGGAGAAAAATCTATTTTTTTAACAATGATACAATGAGCCCTATATATAATACATATTCTACTCCTACAACATATGGTACTGGGACATATTTTACTCCTACTACATATAGGACTAGGAGCCCGTTTGGATTAGCTGATCGTAAATAGCTGATAAGCTTGAAGTGCTGAAAAGTTTTTTTAAGTGTTGAAACTGATTTTTAAAATAAGCATTTATGTGTTTGGGTAGAAGTGCTGAAACTAATAATAAACAGTTGATGTGTTTGATAAAAAAATGTTGATAAGCTATTCTTTTGTTAAAATGTCTAAAATACCCTTGAATTTTTTTTCAAAAGATTATAAATTAAAAAATTCCTTTGTAAAGAAAATAATTAACAAGAAATATGGAATGAAGAGAAAGTCAAGCAATTTATTTTGGAAAAAATATTTTGTGAATTAGAAAATATTGTTAAAGATAAATTAGTAAAAGTGTTGGTCAAACTAAAAGTGCTTATAAGCTGAAAAGCCATAAGTTGGGTGACCAGCTTATGACTTATGGCTGATTTTAGCTTATAAGCATTTTGGGTGTTTACCAAACGCGTAGATAAGCCAAAAGGTGCTTATAAGCGAGTTTGACCAGCTTATAAGCTTAGCCAAACACCCTCTAGGACTATTTACACAACTATCTAACAGGGTCAAAAGCAAAAGTGAGAATTTGATGAATAGATAGAAAAGGAGAAGCTTCCCACACCTGTAGCTTGCCAAGGTGCCATGCTCCAGAAACACTAACAACTTCAAGTACTTTGTCATGCATCGACTGGTCGTTGAAGTCATCGTCATGCTCGAAATCATTTTGCCATAGATCAACTCCACCCATATAGCTACCAATATTCAGCACAATCAAGCCTTCAGTATCCTGATCGAATTATAAAAAAGGGTATTGATTAGGAATTACAAATGGGAAAGCAAGAAAAAGTTTGACTTCCAGATTTTGCAATGTGTATACCTTGGGGATCTCTACGTCCTTCCCATCAACTTCAAGCCATACTTGCCATGGCAAATCTGCACAAGTTCTGCCCATTATATCTCTAGCACCTTCTTTTGCATATCGCAATTTATTTACGAACTGTAGGAGAAACTTGATTAGACACAGACACACACACAACACAAGCAGTAAATTTTGCGAGATGAATTTACTTAATATAGAGGGAAACTAAAGCATAGTGATCTATTGACAACATGCAATCAGAATCAATTATCTTCAACGATGTCCGTTAAAGATTTGCCATTGTCTTCCTACATATTATTTCCCATTGAAATATATGGGCAACTGGAAAAATAATTCCCAAGGGCATCTAAATACATGAACTCACATATTAAGTTATAAAACAACTGTAGCTTACAGATCACTGAGGCAAAATGGCATGTTCATACCTGACTATTAAACTTCTCAGGGTTTTCTTCCCTGTTCATATGAAATTCATATGCAACCTTCGCGTCACATCCTATCCCTGTAGCGGAAAAGCTTCCAGTAATTAAATAGATCCAAAGGTACTAGTTAAAGGACAGAAGTGGTGTCTAAAGAGCGTGTTGCTGATATATATACTAAAAGGCAGGTCCAAGCATCATATCTAAAAGCAGCACAAATATAAGGGTCTTTTCATTGTATTATGGGCTAGCATCAAAAGCCCCCTTTCCCCCATCCTATGGCAGGCAAATGGCATCCAAACACCAAATCAAATAAGAAAACAAGTCACAATGTGGAAACAGATGGATTACCCAAGTAATTCAGCATGAACTTTGATTGCACTTTAGGGGTGTCATGAGCAGATTTTTCTTCAGTTATGTTGACTTTCCAACGATCAAGCATCGTAACGGCAGCATGGTTCAAATCGTGCAGAAAGGGTCTTAATCCACCTTGCCCTTCAACCATTGCAAATCCACCACCCCATTGCAGGACTCTAGACAAATCATTTCCAGTTCCCAAAGGAAGAACTGCAACTGGTGGAGGTGACTCAAAGTTATGCCGCTCAATAGCATCAAGGACCCAAGCAACAGTCCCATCACCACCACAGACCAAGACCCGAAAGTATTGCAAGTTACTAAATAATTCTAAACCAGCTTCAGGCCCTTGGGACTGACCAAGTTCAAATACCTGCATTTATGAAAATGAAATTCTTATGCAATCTGAATGTTCGAACACAGAGATCACACTTGCCATGACGGATAAATTACAAGACAAAAGGAGGATAGCTTTTTTTTCTTTTTTGATGAGGTAAAAAGGAGGACAGCTATTGAAAATGCCTTCAGGTAATTTTCTACAGATATAACTTCATAATGAAACAAAGGAACAAACAACTCCAGAACTTAGAATATTCCAAATCACAAAATGAACTCAAAATAAGGAGGAAAATGAGGATGGAGATAGATGGTCAGCACTTAGATCACATTCTAAATGAAGAAGACAGGTCAGAGAGAACGAGCATTAGTGACTAGGAAATGACGTTCATCCTGATCAAAGCAAAAGGAAGGGCCGAGCTCTAGCTCAAATAGGCATAACCATAAGCTGTCCACTGCAGCTACTAAATAACAATTCCACTAAACAGAATGGGTAAGTTACAAACTATGACAAAAGCCTTTTGCCCCAACTTTAACTGTCATTCTTTCTGTTTTGGGTAGTCCAAAAGTAACCACTTTCCTAAAATAGGGAAACTTGCTCCCTTCACTCTTCATATTTTCTCAACATTTTATATTAAGCCCACTTGTAATATTAAAACAAGCAAATATTTCAAAAAGTTAAGCTTAACTTCAGAGTTGCAATCACTTTCATTTACATAATGCAAAACTTCAACAGTTACCTCCACAGTTGTGCCCAAAGAAAATAGCATACCTAAATTAGACCATAAGAATTATCTATTAGATGATTTATTTTGAGCTAGGTAACACGTTTAGGACATGAACTGTCATTTAGATAAAGACAAACCATACCAGAGGCCGTTAACTATATAAAAACTCTAAATTAGGCCTTTATATAATATCTATTCATAATTAAGCCTTAAAGCTCCCATTTAGCTTCACACAACCATTGGTATCGTCTACTATTGGCAAAGTATCAAATTTGTTAACATATTGGTCTTTTTCTCTTGCTATCCAAAGTGGTGCCAGTTTTCTCTCCAATCTCTCTTTATTTGCAATAAGAATAAGAATAAGGGAAGAAAAGAGAGGGCTCTTATTAGTTACACATAGAACAACAAAACAAGCAACTTCCAGTTTTTTCCCCTTTTCTTGAAGTTGTTGGAGATGATTATAGGGTTAGATTTCAGAAGTCTTTATTTCTACTTTTCCTGTTCTGATTGCAAATAGAGGGAGCAATAGGATGAATTGCCACCAACTTTCATAGCAAGAAAAGGGAAATGCCTTGAATTAAACACTTTGATAAAGGTAGATGATATATGTGGTTCTTTAAATAGTTAAGAGTTTGGCTCTGACCAAAAGAGTATAAGAGCCCAGTAGAGCCATTTAGAAGTTTAGCACATATGCTATCATTTGCTCATTAGCTAATTATTCCAGTTATTTCCTTTTAAACTAAAGCTGTGATATGCAGGACTTCTTGAAAAATCTTAGCCTTAAAATTGAAAATTCCACCTGAACAGGATTCAACAGCATGTTTAATCTCCTTCTAAGAGCAGGACCATTTTGAGCTCCGCTTTTAGTGTTAATGAAAACTAGAAGAGGTCTAGCATCCTGAGGCAAATCCACTAACACATACTTTTTAGATCTGCCCAAGATTCTACTTTCCTGCTTGTTCCAGGCCAACCCATTCTGGCTACCTTTTCTGCCACCCAGCTTGTTACATTTTATAGAGTAGCCGTTATTCTTCTCATAGTGGGAAAGCTTCAACGCCACCAGGGATCTAATCACATATTCCAAAGCTCTCTTTGCAGCACAACTGCCTTGCACTTTACCATTTATGAGGTCATTTACATGTTTGTTCCGATGACGCTTTCGTCTGATGTGCCCATTGGTATTCATTTTTTCTGCCAGAGAGCTTAACATTGCCCCATCTTTAGTCTCAGCTTCTACATCTTTAACATAGAGTGGAGAAAGAATAAGCCTTCTGAGAGGACCCAGATCACAAATATCACCAGATTCTTCAGACATCTTGGCATGGCATTTGACATGTATCAGTCGTTGACACCATAAACAATACCAAGTTGGGGATGCATCAAGGAAAGGAACACCACAAGGTTCATCACAGTAGAAACAAAAGGCGGACATCTCAGGATTCTCATCCAAGTCAGTCCATCTTTCAGACCAATGGTGCCGGACATGGCTTAAACCAGCCTGTGCAACACACTTGCAATCCTTTGCAGCAAACTGAGAACAACGAAAATGGGCTGCGACACCACAAATAGCGCAACGATGTACTGGAGAATGTGATGCAGCTTTTGTACCTAAGGTATGTGGAGAAACGAGTGATGTGAGGCACACGCTGCATGTGGATGGCTGTACACCATAAGCAAAATCTTCAATCCATGTATGATGGGATAAGGGAACCTTCAGCTTCTCCCACACTTGCTTCTTTGCTACAGCAGCAGCTTTAACCCAATTGAGAGATGTCTTCCGTTGCCATTTAAGGAAAACATATATGACTGCCAAGAGTCCAAGAGATCCAGTAACCAACCATGCAAAGATATAGGAACCAAAATAGTACGAACTGTTCAGCAACCTCGATAATGAAACACTGAAATCAACCATTGTTAAGCAAATGTCTCATTATTCTTTCTCAATTCTCATAAGAAGCATGGAGACAATTTGCTATGGAGCCAATTCTGGTAATTGAAAACCTTAACCTGCCAAAAGAACTTCGTTACTTACAACACAAGATAAGCAAAGTATATTTCCCCAATACAGAAGAAAGAATCCAAAGAAGTTTTAGTAGAATAGTATAATATCAAATGAATGTGCCCAGAAATATTCAACTACATACAGAAATATCTCATACATTAAAAAGCGAATAGTCTCCAAAAACAATTGTATCCATAAATGAGCAACAATTAAAGACAGTGCATTGAAACTTCTCCGGTCCAATCGCATTTCCATCAAATAACTGTTCTATCAAATGATATCTTAGAACTGAGAAGAGGTAGGTGAAGCTAACCAAGATATAGAATAAGACTATTGGTGCTGTGAAAACATAACAAACGAACTTGTCTTCCATAAGGGCCATTGCGCTATAGCAAAATTCTAACAGACATAATTTGACCTCAATAGATTCTGAAACAAAATTCAAGCATGTATAATGGAGTTCCTAGTAGGGACATGTAAGAAGCCATGTTTTGAGATGCAATGAAATGGTGCAAAATGTTATACTTCCATCATAATTCATAAGTTATATTATCTCACTAAACATCCATTAAAAATAAAAGAAGCAAACCGAACTGAACCTCACTCATCACTCGTTTTTACACACAAAAGAAAAAAGGCCCGAGAAAAGGTCCACATCCTACACCACTCCCCCACCACCTAATAAGAGGGTGGCAAGAGAGAACCACGACATCTCAAGTTCAAAGTCCAGCGGTGGCAAAAAAACATACTAGGTGATTTCTTCTCATCTACCTAAACCATGGGGCAGAGTTACGAAGTAGCTTGACTGGTGAGAAGTGGCAGGTACTTGATGGAATAGTCGAGGTGCGGCAACATCGGTTATAAAAAAAAAAAAAAAAAAAGGAAAAACATGATATGGAGTAGAATTACCCCAAATCACCACTGCCCTACATCATTCACAATCCTCAATAATTTTTCACTTTAAGGATCAAAAACTGCCTATCTCACAATGGCAACCTAGATTATATTCACATCACATCCCAAACCACACAACCTTAAAATTAAACTGATACTATAAAGCTATACTATACAATCAGAAACCAAATAAAAAACATAATTTCTATCAAGATGAATACCCATAGCTATCACAAAAAAAAAAAAGATGTTTATATATATTCATGTGTGAACAATATTAGCTCATATTAAATCAATCAATCAATCAATCAATCAACGCACAGAACTGGTCTGCAAATTGAACTTAGATCTACAAATTAGAATTACATACATATATGAAGACTGATTCAAAATACATTATACTAAAAAAAAAAAAAATTAAAAAAAGGAAATTAAGGATGCGAAATCGGGAACCTGAATAAGCGGCAAAAGGGATTTGTGGATGGAAGGGAAAAGAGAAATGGGGTTGTCTCAAAATTCGACATTTATGGAATATTCAGAGATCAGAAAATTTCTGTAGAATCTGTATTTATATGTAAAATGTCAATGTATGTTAGCTGAAAAAGTTTCGCGTGAAGAAAATTCTAGTGTTTGAATTATAAAAGGAAAAAATAAAAAAAGAGAAGAAGAAAAAGTGAAAGCAACCTTTAAAGGCGGGACTTCGATCTATAAAGCTAGAAACACGGCTTGACTTTTTTTCCTCCATATGGAGTAATAATTTTTTGGCAAAATACGAAATTGATATATATATATATATATATATATATATATATATATATATATACCAGGGTCAGCTCTTAGCCCATTCTTATTTTCTTTGGCAATAGACGCATTGATGAGACACATTCAAGGTGAGGTGTCATGGTGTATGTTATTTGATGATGACATAATTTTAATTGACGAAACGCGGGGTGGTGTTAATGAGAGGCTCGAGGTTTGGAGGCAAACCCTAGAGTCTAAGGATTTCAAGTTGAGTAGGACCAAAATAGAATACATGATGTATAAGAGGTTCGAGGTTTGGAGGCAAACCCTAGAGTCTAAAGATTTTAAGTTGAGTAGGACCAAAATAGAATACATGGTGTATGTTATTTGATGATGACATAATTTTAATTGACGAAACGTGGGGTGGTGTTAATGAGAGGCTCGAGGTTTGGAGGCAAACCCTAGAGTCTAAGGATTTCAAGCTGAGTAGGACCAAAATAGAATACATGGAGTGCAAGTTCAGCAATGGTACCCCGGAAGGGAATATGGAGGTGAAGCTTGATACGCAAGCCATCCCCAAGAGAGGTAGTTTCAAGTACCTTGGATCTACAATACAAAGTAACGAGGAGATTGATGAAGATGCCACACATCGTATCGGAGCAGGAGGGATGAAGTGGAGGTTCACTTCTGGTGTCTTATGTGATAAGAATGTGACGCTGAGACTTAAAGGTAAGTTTTACAAGGTGGTAGTTAGACCGACTATGTTGTATGGAGCAGAGTGTTGGCCGATCAAGAACTCTCATACCCATAAGATAAAAGTAGCTGAGATGAGGATGTTGGGGTAGATGTGTGGGCATACCCGGTTGGATAAGATTAAGAAGGAAGTTATTCGCGAAAAGGTGGGAGTGGCCCCTCTGGAGAATAAGATGCGGGAGGCGAGGTATAGATGGTTCAGGCATGTCAAGAGGAGAAGTATAGAAGCCCCAGTTAGAATATGTGAGCGGTTAGCCTCGGTGGGCAGCAGAATGGGTAGATATAGGCTTAAGAAGTCTTGGGGAGAGGTTATTAGGTGAGACATGGCGCAGCTAAAGCTGACTGAGGACATGGCCCTAGACATGAGGGTGTGGAGGTCAAAGATTAGGGTAGAATGTTCGTAGGTAGTTGAGTATTTCTCTTTGTCTTACTCAGTTCGCTAGCATGAGTGTTAGTATGATATCTTTTATTCACATATGGCTATTACTACCTAGAGTTTGCTTGTATTCTTGGATTCGATCTTATTTCATCTCATTGTTATTCCTACTTGTTGCAATTACCTTTTCTTTTCAATCGTTTTCTAGTCGAGGATCTATCGGAAACAGTCTCTCTGCGCTTCCAGGGGTAGGGGTAAGGCTGCGTACATCTTACCCTCCCCAGACCCCCACTTGTGGGAAACTACTAGGTTTGTTGTTGTTGTTGTTGTTGTTGTTGTTGTTGTTGTTGTTGTTGTTGTTGTTGTATATAATATATATTATCGACTATTTTTGGAAGCGGCTAGAAATTTTTACATTTATCAGTGTTTTTCTCTTCTTCTTTTTTCTCTTTCTTTTCTTTTAGGGGATTACTAAACGAGGAATTATGATACTTCTTTCTTTTCATTTTATGTGATTAACACTACTAGAAAACTGCCTAATTTCGTCCAAGAAAATCAACCGATATCGATCGAAATTCGAGGAAAAGTGACCCATTTTCGATCACTTTTAATTAGTCGAAAAATAATGGTCGTTAAGTTTGTTGCGACCGAAATCGATCAAAATTTTCGACCGAAAATGGTCGGTTATTTCAACGCGTTGACTGACAACAGAGACAAACATACCGCCCGAAATCGGCTGATATTAATTATTATTTTTAATTTATTTTTCAAATAGCGACCGACATCGGTCAGAATTTTAAATATATTATAATTTTATAATTATTTGTAAATTGTAAAATAAATAAATTTAAAAAGACATTTCCGACAAACTTTGGTTGGAAATTTTAAGATTATGCAGATTTCATTTGAAATTTCTGACCGAACTCGATCGGAAATTTTGAATTTCTGGGGAAAAATGTGATTTCCGACTGACTTCGGTCGATTTTCTGGGTAAAACCTGGCAGAATATGCGTGCTTTTAAGCTACACCACCTGCCAATTACAACTAATATCTATCCTATAATGGCAGTATTACATTGTTGTCATTCAACCATAATTAACCAACAACAACAACAACAATAATTAACCTACAACAACGCTAATAACAACCACAATCAACATGTTAATAATAGCAACAACAATAACAACAACGCCAACCACAACAACAACTATACAAATGTTCAATAACAAAACAATATCAACAATACAATCATCATTCAAAACTATTCCCAACTAAAATTTCAAGACTTTGTTTAGCAATACATACCATTCAATAAGTGTTTTGTATTGCATCATCTCCATCTTCACTACTAAAAGCTTCATCGTCAGCATGGTTCAAAGGATCATGACGAGAAGGATTAGCAATTGGGGAAGACTCACGAGACCGGGGAATTGGGAAAGCACCACTAGCAAGAAGATTGGATAGCTGACCTTGAAGGATATTAAATTGTTGGTCCCTCTTTTCTAGCTGAACTTGAAGGGTATCAAATTGTTTATCTCTTTTTTGTTCTATAGCCTTTGTCTCTTCAAGCTCTGCTGTCAGCTTTGCGATATTCTTCTCCATAGACGAGAAATTCGACCTATCAATTGACTCGCCTTGGGCGGACGTCCCTATACCTTGCAATCCAGCCCTGTAGCGCCGAAATGATCTCTCTGGAAGGTCGTATGCTATCCCATTATTAGGACCACCGACAACATCCAACTATATCCTCTGCGCTTGTTCGTCTGAAAGGGGTGGTCGATGGCTTTGCTCATTCGGTGGCAAGCTCTGAGTGTACTCATCCACGTTAATCTTATAGCGACCATTTATTTAGAAGACAAAAAATTATTAACTATATAATATTATAAATATTAATTTCAAGTTATAGTAGTTATGAAAATTACATATGCAGTCTCCGCCCGGTCCTCGACCCATCTAGTTGGATCTGTCGGTGCCTTCTTCTTCTGGATGTGAGTCTCCATGAAAAACTCATCATGAGTCATCTTCCTCCCACTTTTTTTCCTACAAATATAATAAAATATGTTAACTAAATTAAAATATATAAATATAGTTCGATACAAATAGAAATAAATATTTTAAGGAATTACCAGTAGTCTCCTCGCAGTCCCCATGCTCATTGCTTCCACACAGTGCAAGGAGCCACCCTTCTCAGATGCTCGGGCCTTCTTTCCCTGTTCACTCTTCTTCTCAAACTTCTCAGTGGCCCACTGCTTCAACAGACCCTCTCATATGTGCGGTAGAACCCATGAAGGCTTCTTGCACTTCATCCGAGCAGAATAGAAGGAATCGGATAGTCTCTTACTGCATTTGAACTCAAAGTTTGCAAGAATGGCACTGTTATGCCGGTCCTCCTAGGCACACTTACTCTGCAAATGAAATGTATAACATTAGATGAAAATATTGTTTATATAATGCTTAAATAGATAATAATTGTATTAAAACCTTAAATTGGTTGAAAATTTATTGCACGAGCTCCTGTGGAAAGTCACTCCAAGTCGCATAGGGTGCATCATACAACCGACCAAGAGCTCCAGTGATTATCTTTGTAGTCCGATGATTATGTATGAACGTGCAACATAGAAATTACATTAAATAAACAAGAATAACTATTATAATTCAGCAAAAATAAAAAAGTAATAAACAAATCTTACCCATTTCCCTCAAGCATGATTATCATCCTACGATAACGATCATACCGCACTTCCTTTGGATCATCTTCCTCCGATGAATCTGAAGTGTGTGTAGAAGGGGAGGCATCTGGCTCAGCACTACTATCCCGAAGGCAAAGTCTAGAAATGCTAGGAGACAAACTCCATGGAGAGAGAGACGGGGTCGCTGATGAAGATGGCTGCGATCCACCACCCCTGCAGCGATCTAGACCCCTGCTGCGATCCAGACCACTACTGCAATCTGGATGGTTGAAATCTAGATGGATGCGATCCAGGTGGTGATGAAGCAAATGGAGCAGATAACGGGCGTATCACCACATGGCCTTGTGACTGCTGACTCGATGGACCCATGTAACTACATGCAGGATCATGTAAGGAAGCGGGGTATAGCCCTGTGGCGGAGAATGGTAAAAATACCGCTTGGGGGCCGAATGGTAGGTAGTCAGATGAGTAGATGGATGTGATGGAATAGATGCGTGCCTAGAAGATTGTTGCCAGCCACCAGCAGCGGAGGATGCAAGTGTGGAGTGGAAGGAAGCGAGGGTGTAGCACCATCATCATGATCAATAGGCCTCTTATCCTTCCTAGACCTACCTCAACCCCTACCGATCATCTGCATAAATTAAAGAAAATGTTAGAATTGAGAATATAAATCTATAACAGTTGAGAGCGCTTGAAAAAACTAACATGCTAGTCGTCTGTGAAGTATCCTTCCTCGTTTGAAAATTCTTCCTCTTCACTTATTTCATTTTCACTAGCTGATTCTTCATCCTCATTTTCTATGATTGTTATTTCCTCCATATCAACTTCTTCTAATATGCGTTGAGGATGTTCTAATTCATTTTCTAACTGATCATCTACCATTTGGTTAACACTTGAGGTATCGTTTTGGTAAGCAACATCTAGCACATTCTCAACTTCCACCCATCCAACAGGCTTAGTTTTGATTACAACCAACCAATCAGCCTTATCCCTCCGCAATGGATATGGAGCATAATACACTTGCCTAACTTTTTCTGAAATTATAAAAGGATCATAGAGATCATACTCCCTCTTTTTATTAACCTCAATTATGTTGTACTGCGAGTGTACATTTGTACCTCTTCTAGGTGTTGGGTCAAACCACTTGCATCGGAAAAGTACGATCTTCTTATTTGGCCAACCTGAATATGACAATTCTAGAATCTCTTTGATCACACCATAATAATATCTTTCCCCACTTAGGAAAGGGTTGAACTTCCGGACAATTTAGCAACATATGATCTGAAGCTGATTTGTACTCCATACTACTTAGGCCCCTTTTTGTTCGATCTTTAGAACCTCGGTCTGGTTGATTGAATATGGACATTGGTGGATATAATCGATCAATCTCAATCACGACATTGTGCCGATTGGTCCTATTTCTAGCACATGGCACATGGCTGTCGAAGTTGTATGTCACGACCCGATTTACCCTCCGAAAGGCATCGTGATGTCACCTGGTCTCTACGACTAGGTAAGCCTAATTGCGGAACAAATATTAAATAGAAGCAATGAAATAAAGACGGAAATAAGTGAGTCTACAAATGAAACGTCGCCACTTGGCGCGTAAAAAATACAATTTCCCAAAAACCCGGAATATCACTTTAGTCACAAGCTCTGTTTCAAAATAGATCTATACAACATGAGGGAATTTACATGAAAAATCTATCTAAATCTGGAGTGGAAGGTGACTCGAAGGACTCTGCGGACGCGGCAGAATTACCTTTCAGTCTCCTAGAAGCTGCTGCTCGGACCCCTAGCCACGAAACTGAGTGTTGGTACCAGGATATGCACACGAAAAACATGTGCAGGAAAGGGCATGAGTACACCACAAATTGGTACCCAGTAAGTGCCAAGCCTAACCCCAGTCGAGTAGTGACGAGGTCAGGTTAAGGCTTTACTGTTTTTATAGTAAAAACAGTTTAAAATTTTAACAGAGAGATATAATAAGCTAAGGCAAATCAGTAGAAACAATGAGCTAAAAGAAAATAATAACAGGGAGCCCTCTGCTCAGCATAACATATATCACAGTAACAAGTATGCAATGCGGTACAGGGGGAAAGCTCTCGAAATCTCGTCCGTAGTCCCAATTTAAATATGCAATGCAGTACAGGGGGAAAGCTCCCGGAATCTCGTCTGTAGTCCCATTTTAAATATGTCATGCAGTATAAGGGGAAAGCTCCTAGAATCTCGTCCCTAGTCCCAATTTAAATATGCAATGCAATACATGGGGAAAGCTCCCGAAATCTCGTCCGTAGTCCCAATTTAAATATGCAATGCAGTACAAATACCGGATACAATATTTATTTAAAACAGTCCAGGAAAAATCACAGGCAAAAATATGGATAAAACTACCTAAACATGGTACACATAGGAGCAACTAGGGGAAGTTCAAGTAAAACAGGTAGACATGCTACTTCCTAATCTAAACTATATAGTCAATACATGAGACAGTGAAATAGGAATGAAATGATTTAAGTCATGGAGGGAAAAATGGAGTTTTAGCAACAATGACCCGTGTACGTACTCGTCACCTCACATACACGGCGCCCAAACAACATAAAACAGTATTAAAATAGCCTAAGGGGAAGTCCCAAACACAGAGTTAGGCAAGCCATTTACCTCGACTGCGCTACTCAACTCAAAACCACGCTCTTACCACGAGTATCCGACTCCAAATGGCCCAAATCTATTCAATTCGATTGCATAATATAAATATCACTTTAATGAATCAAAATAGCTAATAAGTTCGAGGCTAAATGCGCGAAATTAGGAAAATTTCCAAAAAGTCCCCTCGGGCCCATGTCTCGGAATCGAGTGAAAGTTACAAATTTAGAACACCCATTCACTCACGAACTCACTCGAACAAGAATCATCGAAAACCAACGTCAAAATCTTATTAAATTGTCGGATTTCTATTTGGGAAAACTTCTTCCCATTTTCATGATTTTCACCCAAATTCCTTGATTGCATGGAAGAATTTGCTATAGATAAATGATATACAAGTGAAATAAGGTTAGGAATTGTTACCTATGAATCTTTTCCTCAAAACCCACTCCAAATCGCCTACACCCGAGCTCCAAATTGTTTTTTAGAAGATATGAATTTCAAGACCTCGAATTTGATAAAATGCCCAGCGATTTCGCACCTGCGCCCCTTAGACCACACCTGCGGAAAATCCATCGCAGGTGCGAAAACCCACTAAAAGGACTGGGGTCGCACCTGCGGTCATTGGGCCGCATCTGCGGCTCCACACCTGCGGAACCCCAACTGCACCTGCGAGAACTGGTTGACCTTGAACAAGCCCGCACCTACGAGCCCCTCTTCCGCACCTGTGTGTCCGCACCTGCGGTTCCCTGTCCGCAGGTGCGAGACACCAGAACCAGCAATGGTTCAGCTGTTTTCTAAGTTCCAAAAATCACCCGTTGAGCATCCTAAACATCCCCGAGGACCCCGGGATCTCAACCAAACTTACCAACTAGTCCTAATACCTTATCCAAACTTAGTCGAGCCTCCAAAACACATCACCTAACACCAAAATCACCAATTATACATGGATTCAAGCCTAAGAACTTATGAAATTTCCAAAATCGACAATTGATGCCGAAACACATCAAAACTAGTCCGAATGACCTCAAATTTTACACACAGGTCACAAATGGCACACCGGACCTACAACCACTCTCGGAATTCCATTCCGAGCCCGATATAAAAATTTAACCTATCGGCCGAAATCGTCGAATTTCTAACTTTCGCCAACTCAAGCCTAAATCTACTACAGACCTCGACAACACATTCCGGACACGCTCCGAAATCACCCAACGGAGCTAACGGAGTCGATAGAATCCCATTCCGGACCCGTCTTCACACAGTTCCAACTGCGGCCCGATTTCTCAAGCTTAAACTCACATATAAGGACTATGTGTCCAAAAACTCTCCAAATTTCACCACTCAACATTTCGACAAGTCACAAAAGCCGAAATAGACATAGGAAAGCAGTTATTAGGGGATCAGGGCGCTAACTCACAAAACGACCTACCGGGCCGTTACATTCTCCCCATCTTAAGAAAATTGTTCGTCCTCGAACGAGTATAGAGACATACCTGAAGCTATGAAAAGATGAGGGTACTGGCTGCGCATATCCTGCTCGATTTCCCAAGTCGCCTCCTCGACCGGTTGACCCATCCACTGAACCTTTACTGAAGCAATATCCTTTGACATGAGCTTTCTGACCTGTCTATTCAATATAGCTACTGGCTCCTCAACATATGATAAATCCTTGTCCAACTGGAGTGAACTGAAATCCAAAACATGAGTCGGTCACCGTGATACTTCCAGAGCATGGAGACGTGGAATACCGGATGAACTCCTGCTAGGTTGGGAGGCAGGGCTAGCTCATAAGCAACCTCCCCAACACGTCGCAACACCTCAAAAGGGCCAATAAAGCTCGAACTCAGCTTACCCTTCTTCCCGAACCTCATGACGCCCTTCATGGGCGATACCCGAAGCAAAACCCGATCACCAGCCATAAATGCCAAATCACGAACCTTCCGGTCCATATAACTCTTCTTCCTTGACTGAGCTGCACGAAGTCTCTCCTGAATCACTTTCACCTTGTCCAGGGCGTCCTGGACTAAATCTGTACCCAACAATCGTGCGTCGCCCGGCTCAAACCATCCCACTGAGGACCGGCACCGTGTACCATACAAAGCCTCATACGACGCCATCTGAATGCTGGATTGGTAGCTGTTATTATAAGCAAACTCTGCAAGTGGAAAGTATCGGTCCCATGACCCTCCAAAATCCATCACACAGGCACGAAGCATATCCTCAAAAATCTGAATCGTGCGCTCGGACTGCTCGTCTGTCTGAGGGTGAAAGGTTGTACTCAACTCTACCCTGGTGCCTAGCTCCTGCTGAACGACTCTCCATAACCGTGAAGTGAACTGTGTACCTCTGTTTGAAATTATAGATACTGGAATACCGTGGAGGCGAACAATCTCTCTGATATAAATCTCCGCCAACCTCTCGGAGGAGTATGTCGTCAACACCGGAATGAAATGGGTTGACTTGGTCAGCCGATCTACAATCACCCAAATAGCATCGAACTTCTTCCAAGTCCAAGGAAGTCCAACCATGAAGTCCATGGTGATTCGCTCCCACTTCCACTCTGGAAGCTCAATCTGTTAAAGTAACCCTCCCGGTCTCTGATGCTCATATTTGACTTGCTGACAGTTGAGACACTTGGCCACAAACTCCACTATATCCTTTTTCATCCTTCTCCACCAATAGTGTTGTCTCATATCCTGGTATATCTTCGCGGTACCCGGATGAATGGAATACCGCGAGCTATGAGCCTCCTCAAGAATCAACTCCCGAAGCCCATCCACATTGGGAACACAGATCCGCCCCTGCATCCTCATTACACCGTCATCTCCTATAGTCACATCCCTGGCGTCACCTCGTCGAACCCTGTCCTGAAGAACCAGAAGGTAGGGATCATCATACTGGCGCCCTCGAATGCGGTCATAAAGAACCGAGCCACCACACAAGCTAAAACATGGAAAGGCTCTAAAAGATTCAACCTCACGAACTGACTGGCTAAGGACTGAATATCTAAGGCTAAGGGCCTCTCAACTGCCGGAAGATATGCCAAACTCATCAAACTCTCCGCCCGGCGAGTCAAGGCGTCGGCCACCACATTGGCCTACCCCGGGTAGTATAATATAGTGATGTCATAGTCCTTTAGCAACTCCAACCATCTCCGATGGCCCAAATTGAGGCCCTTCTGCTTGAATATGTGCTGCAAACTCCGGTGAACAGTGAAAATCTCACAGGGAACACCGTATAAAAAATGATGTCATATCTTCAGTGCGTGAACAATCGCTGCCTACTCAAGATCATGAACCGGATAGTTCTTCTCATGCACCTTCAATTGTCTGGACGCGTAGGCAATCACCCTACCATCCTTCATCAACACCGCTCCGAGGCCAATCCTCGAAGCATCACAATAGACGGTATAGGACCCTGACCCGAAGGCAATACTAACACTGGAGCTGAAGTCAGGGCTGTCTTGAGCTTCTTAAATCTCTCCTCACACTCCTCAGTCCACCTGAACGGATCACCCTTTTGAGTCAACCTGGTCATCGGTGCTGCAATGGATGAAAATTCCTCCACAAAACGACGATAGTACCCAGCCAAACCAAGGAAACTGTGGATCTCCATAACTGATGACGGTCTAGGCCAACTCTGTACCCCCTCCACCTTCTTCGGATCTACCTTGATCCCATCCCAAGACACTATGTGGCATAAGAATGCCACTGAGTCAAGCCAGTACTCACATTTAGAAAATTTTGCATACAATCTCTTCTCCCTCAAAGTCTTAAGCACAGTCCTCAAATGCTGCTCATGATCTTCCCGTGATCGGGAATACACCAGGATGTCGTCAATAAACACAATGATGAAAGAATCAAGATAAGGCCAGAACACATTGTGCATCAAATGCATAAAAGCTGCTGGGGCATTGGTCAGCCCAAATGACATAACAAGAAACTCATAGTGCCCATATCTGGTCCTGAAGGCAGTCTTCGGGATATCTGGCTCCCGAATCTTCAACTGATAATAGCCAGAACGCAAGTCAATCTTGGAGAATACCATGGAACCCTGTAGATGGTCGAATAAATCATCAATGCGAGGCAAAGGATACCTGTTCTTCATGGTGACCTTGTTCAACTGCCGATAATCAATACACATACGCATAGAACCCTCCTTTTTCTTCACAATAATACTGGAGCACCCCAAGGTGATACACTGGGTCTGATGAAACCCTTATCAGGCAACTCCTGTAATTGATCCTTCAACCCCTTCAACTCAGGAGGAGCCATATGGTAAGGAGGGATAGAAATGGGCTGAGTTCCCGGCAACAAGTCAATTTCGAAATCAATATCTCTGTCGGGCGACATACCCAGAACATCAGCTGGGAATACATCAGGAAAGTCCCTCACTACTGGGACTGACTCAACTGGAGGGGTATCAACACTGATATCTCTCACATAGGCCAAGTACGCATCACACCCCTTCTCAACCATCCGCTGAGCCTTAAGAAATGAAATGACCCTGCGGGGAGTATACTTTAAGGTACCTCTCCACTCTAATCTCGGCAAGCCTGGCATAGTCATCATCAAGGTCTTAGCGTGACAATAAAGACTAGCATAATGGGGCGACAACCAGTCCATGCCTAAGATAACATCGAAATCTACCATGCTGAGTAATAATAAATCAGCCCTGGTCTCAAAACCACTAAGAGAAATCAAACACGACCGATATACGCGGTCCATAACTAGAGAGTCTCCCATAGGAGTACATACATAAATAGGGGAACTCAAAGAATCCCGAGATATCCCCAAATGTGGAGGAAAATAAGATGACACATATGAATATGCAGAGCCTGGATCAAATAACACAGATGCATCCCTATGGCAGACAGGGACAATACCTGTGATGACCGAGTCTGAAGCAACAACCTCGGAACGGGCTGGAAGGGCATAGTACCTGGCCTGGCCTGGCCTCCCCCTCTAGGGCGACCTCTACCTCCCCGAACCCCACCTCGAGCTGACTGAGGAGGTGGAGTGGCAACTAGGGCTGGAAGAATAGCCGGAGGACCCCGCGGAGCACGTGGAGGCTGATAAGACTGTGGAGGTGCACCCTTCCTGGCCCTGGGGCAGTCTCTAATCAAGTGACGAGTGTCACCACACTCAAAACAACCCCTCGGAGGACACTGTGGCTGAGACTGAATAGGAGCTGGCCTGTTGGGCTAGCCGTAAATAGTACCTTGAACTGGAGGCACACTGGATATTGGCGGTGCATAATAAAACTCCTGAGGTCTAGGAGGAGCTGGAATACTGCTGGCTGCTGGAAGCTCCCGGAATCTCGTTCCCAAGGGGAAAGCTCCCGGAATCTCGTCTATAGTCTCAATTTAAATATGCCATGCAGGACAGGGGGAAAGCTCCCGGAATCTCGTTCGTAGTCCCAATTTAAATATGCAATGCAGTACAGGGGGAAAGCTCCCGGAATCTCGTCCGTAGTCCCAATTTAAATATGCAATGCAGTACAAATACTGGATACAATATTTATTTAAAACAGTCTAGGAAAAATCACAAGCAAAAAAATGGATAAAACTACCTAAACATGGTACACATAGTAACAACTAGGGGAAGTTCAAGTAAAACAGGTAGACATGCTACTTCCTAGTCTAAACTATATAGTCAATACATGAGACAGTGAAATAGGAATGAAATGATTTAAGTCATGGAGGGAAAAATGGAGTTTTAGCAACAATGACCCGTGTACGTACTCGTCACCTCACGTACACGGCACCCAAAAAACATAAAACAATATTAAAATAGCCTAAGGAGAAGTCCCCAACACAGAGTTAGGCAAGCCACTTACCTCGACTGCGCTACTCAACTCAAAACCACGCTCTTGCCATGAATATCCGACTCCAAATGACCCAAATCTATTCAATTCGATTGCATAATATAAATATCACTTTAATGAATCAAAATAGCTAATAAGTTCGAGGCTAAATACGCGAAATTAGGAAAATTGTCCAAAAAGTCCCCCGGGCCCACGTCTCGGAATCGAGTGAAAGTTACAAATTTAGAACACCCATTCACTCATGAACACACTTGAACAAGAATCATCGAAAACTGACGTCAAAATCTTATTAAATTCTCGGATTTCTATTTGGGGAAACTTCTTCCCATTTTCATGATTTTCACCCAAATTCTTTGATTGCATGGAAGAATTTTCTATAGATAAATTATACACAAGTGAAATAAGGTTAGGAATTGTTACCTATGAATCTTTTCCTCAAAACCCACTCCAAATCGCCTACACCCGAGCTCCAAATAATTTTTTAGAAGATATGAATTTCAAGCCCTCTAATTTGATATAAAATGCCCAGTGATTCTGCACCGTGCCCCTTGGACCGCACGTGCGGTCCCGCACGTGCGGAAAATCCATCGCAGGTGCGAAAAACCACTAAAAGGATTGGGGCCGCACCTGCGGTCCCTGGGCCGCATCTGCGGCTCCGCACCTGCGGAACCCCAACCGCACCTGCAAGAACTGGTTGACCTTGACCAAGCCCGCAACTGCGAGCCCCTCTTCCGCACCTTCGTGTCCGCACCTACGGTTCCCTGTCCGCAGGTGTGAGATACCAGAACCAGCAATGGTTCAGTTGTTTTCCAAGTTCCAAAAATCACCCGTTGAGTATGTGAAACATCCCCGAGGCTCCCGGGACCTCAACCAAACTTACCAACCAGTCCTAATACCTTATCCAAACTTAGTCGAGCCTCCAAAACACATCACCTAACACCAAAATCACCAATTATACATGGATTCAAGCCTAAGAACTTATGAAATTTCCACAATCTACAACTGATGCCAAAACACATCAAAACTAGTCCGAATGACCTCCAATTTTACACACAGGTCACAAATGACACAACGGACCTGCATCCACTCTCGAAATTCCATTCCGAGCCCGATATCAAAATTTCACCTATTGGCCGAAATCGCCGAATTTCTAACTTTCGCCAATTCAAGCCTAAATCTACTACAGACCTCGACAACACATTCCGGACACGCTCCTAACTCCGAAATCACCCAACGGAGCTAACGGAGTCGACGGAATCCCATTCCGTACCCGTCTTCACACAGTTCCAACTGTGGCCCAATTTCTCAAGCTTAAACTCACATATAAGGACTATGTGTCCAAAAACTCTATGAATTTCACCACTCAACGTTCCGACAAGTCCCAAAAGACGAAATAGACATGGGGAAAGCAATTATTAGGGGATCGGGGTGATAACTCACAAAATGACCTACCAGGTCATTACGTTGTAAGAACAAAAATGGGCAGTTTCCTTTGCAAGATAGGCTTCGCATATGGATCCTTCAATCCTATTCCTCTATTTAACAAATCATTTACACTTGAGATAGTCCTGCACATTGTCATATTAGACGATAACATTAAAGAAATTACAAGAATAAATCAAGGTTTGATCATTACCTCTCGAATGGATACATCCACCTGCATTGAACCGACCCTCCAAGTCGCGCCTCGTGTACAAGATGAATTGGAAGGTGTTCTATCAAATCAAAGAAACCACAAGGAAAAATCCTTTCTAGTTTATTACTGATTACAGGAATGTTCTGATTCATTTGAAATAGGTTTTCTTCCCTTAATGTGGTAGAACATAAGTCTTTGAAGAACAAACTTATCTCTATGATGGGTTTCCATATATTTTCAGGCAAACCACAAAATGCAATAGGAATTAAGGTTTCCATGAAGATGTGACAGTCATGACTTTTCATATGAGTTAGCTTTCCTTCAACCATAAGGTTCGAAGCATAGCCCTCGGGAATCTTTAGGTTTGTAACCCACTCACAAATTTGTCGTCTTTGTTCCAAAGTGAATGTGTAGCTGGACTTGGTCTTGAACACCTTACCATTGTTCTCATACTACAAATGTAATTCAGGTCGCCTGCAATATTCTTGTAAGTCCAGTCTAGCCTTCGGGTTATCTTTAGTCTTATTCTTATCATCGATCACTTTATTGAACAAATTTTCAAAATAGTTCTTCTCAATATGCATGACGTCAAGATTGTGTCGGAGAAGATTATCCTTCCAATATGGCAACTCCCAAAATATGCTCTGTTTGTTCCAGTTATGAGTAACACCATATCCTGGAAATCTGGAAGGTGGGGCCTCGATAACTTTAGTGAAGTTCTGAAACCTCTCCCAAATTTCCTCACCGGACAAAATTAGAGGTGGCAAATCATGTTCAACTGTATTCTTTTTGAATGCGTTCTTCATCTTTCTGAACTCATGATCAACTGGAAAGAACTGACGATGACAATCAAACCATGACTGCTTTCGGCCATTTCTTAAAGTGAACGCTTTACCATTTTCCATGCAGTAAGGACATGCTAACTTTCTAGCAGTCATCCACCCAGACAACATTTCATACGCAGGAAAATCATTAATGGTCCACATTAAGTTAGCACGCAAGTTGAAATTTAGTTGATATGTCATATGTCTCAATTCCATCATACCACAATTGTTTTAGCTCATCAATCAGAGGTTGCAAATATACATCAATCAAACTCTTTGGATTGCAGGGACTAGGAATAACACAATTTAAAAAAATATATGGACTAGTCATACATATTTCATGCGGAAGATTATGCGGCGTAATAAAGACCGACCAACATGAATATGGTGTTGCAGAAATAGAAAATGGCGTGAAACCATCAGCACACAAACTCAACCGAACATTCCTCGGTTCACTAGCATAATTCGGATATGTCCTATCAAAATGCTTCCAAGCTTCCCCTTCTGAAGGATGACCCATAACACCGGTCGACCTTCTATTTACATAGCGCCATTTCATATGAGGAGCGGAACTCGTCAATGCGTACAACCTCTTTAATCTAGGAATAAGAGGTAAATAATGCATCGACTTCACATCAACATTCTTCCCTCTGGAAACCCGCTTAAACGAGGGTTTTCACAAAATTTACAACTTTCTAAATCTGCATCACCCTTATAATACAACATGCAACCATCTTCACAACAATCGATTCTCATAGACGAGATGTCCTAACTTAGAAACCAATCTTTTAGCCTTATAGAAATCTACGGGTATGTTGAAAGTTGGGCGAACTAGTTCACTCATAAGGCTAATGAAAGAATCCATTCCCGCTTGAGAAATATTGGTATCTAATTTGATACTTAATAATCTAACTGCAACAGACAACTGATAGTGCATACTCCCTTCCTTTAGTGGATGACTAGCGGCCTCTAATTGTTCATAAAAATATTTTGCCTCTTCGTTAGGAGGTTGTTTAACACTTTCATGGGTTTCAAAATCGAAGTGCATCCCAAAAACATCCGCAACCATTGCATGCTATCTATGATGTTGAATTTTATTCTCCACCGACCTACTACTTTCACCAACAATTACGTTATGAAATATACCATCAGTAACATCAACCTCTCCATGACTAATCCACACAAAATAATTATCCATAAACCCTTTTCTATAAAGATGAGTCGTAACATCCTCCGGACCCAACAAATGCAAACACTTGCACTTCGTACCAGGACACCTAAGAACCCCTCCAATCCGAAATGGTTCAGGTGACATTGCATGCCTAATAAATTCCTTAACCCCTTCTATAAATTCCTCCCTCAAAAAATGACGGTTAGAATAATTCCTATTATACATCCAACCACGATAGTCCATCTATATAAAGAACAAAACAAATTACATTTATTAATCATAATTCAAATTAATTTATAGAATTAAGTTACATAATAAAATTTAGTTACAAAATACATCAAACACTAGAATATTGAATTAGTTAAGCCATTCAATTAGACTAATTATCCTTAATTCTCCTCTTTTTTTTTGCCTTTTCCTTCTCATTTTGATAGTCCAAAAAAGCTACTAAATAGTACAATTAAACCATCTTAATTTAAGAGGCTACAAAGACTATTTAAAGAAGTGATGTTAATACGTATTAAAGAGGCCACAAAGCCTCTCATAAATCACAATGCTTATTTTCCTTTTATTAATATTAATTACTTTGTGTATAACTGAATGTAGTATTCATTTCAAATTTTAAATGTATTCTTTAATCTCTCTATATATAAGCTAAAAAGACAAGAGCACATCAAGCCATTGATTCAATTCTATGTACATTTCAATTTCTTCATTCTAACTTCAAAATTTTGGAGAGTGTTTGTCACGACCCAAAAACGACCGTTGTAATGGCGCCTATCGGCAAGCCACAATTCAACATTTTCAACACTGTAAAAACACTTTTAGAAATAACATTTGAATAATTAATATTAAACAAAAGCTTTTTTAAAACAGAATTTATCCAAAATACGATATAATCCATCCCAAAACAGGGGTGTCACTGAGTACATGAGCGTCTAAAACCAGAATACAGCCCACAACAGTATCTGGAGAATAATATTGAAAGTACAGATAGAATAAGGAAGGGGAATCAACGCCCGCGAACGCCATGAAACTACCTCGATAGTCCCCGAACTCTGATGCCTCAATCAACAGCCGCCGCCGTGATCAGAAACGCCTGGATTTGCATACAAGGTGCAGGGTGTAACGTGAGTACATCCAACTCCGTAAGTAACAAGTCCAAACTTTGGACTGAAAGATAGTGAAGAACTCAACTTGCACTGATAAAATAGAAATAATTATGCAGAAACGTAGGCATGCTTTCAAATTTACATAGGCAACTCAAAACAGTAAAGTATAGCAGATTCGAACGGTGTAATGAATATAACTCTGCTATCTTTATGTCGATGCACATGTTGATGCACCATGATGTCAACCTTAAGTGCTCACACTCTAGATATCTCAACCACTCGGTATTGTGTATGGTTTACACGGCCCAGGGAAGATCCATCCGAGAATATATACAACACTGACCATAGGTCACCCAGTACCGAGGAAAGGCCAACCCAACCCTATGGAGAAGATCCATCTCCAGGTATCAAGTACTTCGGACAAAATTCATTTCCAGGAAAGATCCATCCCTCAATAATATCAACCACACTCACTAGGGGTGTGTTATAGACTCCGGAGAGGCTCTTACAGCCTAAGCGCTATCATAACATCATTATAACCGTTGCGGCGTGCAGCCCGATCCCATAGTTGTCACTCATAATTGGCTCTCGGCCTCACTCAGTCATCAATCTCTCCAGTCTCACTCATGGACCCAAAATATCATCAAATTAGCCCGAAACAGTAATATGATGAATCAATAGATAACAACTGAGACTGGGATATGATATGAAATGCATGTATACGATTGAGTACGAAATATCAATAAAATCAGTAAAGTGACAACAGGAAACGACCACTATAGGTCCCAGCAGTACCGGCATAAAGCCTAAACATGATATCTAACATGATTGACAGCTCAGTTACTTTATCACATGATGAAAACACGGATATCAACAAGATATTATCACTACAAAGTGCCGTATAACAAACCAGACCACAATTCTCACGGTGCACGCCTGCACGCCCGTCACTTGGCATGTGCGTCACCTCAATACCAATCATATAACACATAGTTCGGGGCTTCGAACCCTCAGAACCAAGTTTGAAAGCGTTACTTACCTCAATTATGCACAATCCTACTCCAAAATGCCTTTGCCCCTCGAACCAGTCTCTAAATGTCCCGAATCTAGTCACCAGTACCAGGTAATCAATTTCATAAAGAAAACATGAAATTCTAAACCAAAAATCCAAAATAGGCTCAACTCGCCCCCCCGAACCCACGTCTCAAAATCCGACAAAAGTCACAAAACCCGAAAGCCCATTCACTCACGAGTCTAGCTATACCAAATTTACCAAAATCCGGCATCAACGGGTCATCCAAATCCCCAAAATTCATTCTCCAAATCCCTAGCCTCAAACCCCCAAATTTCACCTCAAAACTATATAATCTAGGTGGTGAAAATCAGCAGGGAAACAAGATTTATGATAAAAACGTGTACAACAAGCTTACCTCAATAATCCCCTAAAAAATCCTCTCCAAAATCGCCTAAGTCCGAGTCTAATATGTTGAAATGAGACTAAAATCGCGAATCCTTGTTTTTAAACCTTCTTCCCAGACTTTTCGCACTTGCGGAGCCGCTTGTGCGGTAAAATTCCTGCTCCTGCGGAAGTCACTTATCCAGCTGCCTCCACTTCAGCGATCACAGGACCGCATCTGCACATACTGCAGTGGGGAGAAACCCATCGCACCTGCGGATCAACCTCGCATCTATGCCCTCTTGCCCGCGTCTACGACCATCGCAGGTGCGGGATAATATTCGCACCTGTGACCTCTGATCAACTCATCCTTGGCCGCTTCTGCGGTTCCTTATCCTCTTCTATGGGCTCGCACCTGTGGTGACCACTCCACAGGTGCGATTACACCAGTAGCAACAACACTTCAGCTACTTTACAAATTCCAAACCAAGTCTGTTAACCTCCTGAAATCAACCCGAGTCCCCCGGGACCTCAACCAAACATACCAACAAGTCATATAACACAATACGAACTTAGTCAAACCTTGAATCACCCAAAACAACATCAAAACATATATTACACCCGTTTAAATTCAAGCCTAAAGAACTTCTAAACTTCCAAATTCCACAAACGACGTCGAAACTTACCAAACCATGTCCAATTGACCTCAAATTTTGCGCACAAGTCATAAATGACACCATGAACCTACTCAAATTCCTGAAAATCAAATTCAACCCCGATATCAAATTTCCACTGCCGGTCAAATTCGCCAAAATTTCAACTTTCGCCAATTTAAGCCTAATTCTAATGCGGACCTCCAAATCACATTCCGGATGTGCTCCTAAGTCCAAAATCACCTAGCGGAGCTAACGAAACCATCAAAACTCAAATCTGAGGCCGTTTACACATAAGTCGACATCCGGTCGACTTTTCCAACTTAAGCTTCCAAATAAGAGACTAAGTATCTCAATTCACTCTGACATCAGTCCAGACCCAAACCAACCAACTCGGTAAGACATATAACAATTGTAGAACACAAAGGAAGCAAAAAAAAAAGGGAAACGGGGCTACAACTCTCAAGGTGACCGGCCAGGTCGTCACAATGTTAGTTATTCCGTTGCTTAATTTGGTAGAATTAAATTACATAGTAATATTTAGTTACAAAATCCCAAAATCCCTAAAATCCCAACTTGTAAACCCTAGTTTATAAAATTGAAAGAATTTATATAACTAAAACTAACAAATATGGATAATTAACCTTCAAAGAGAGGATAGGGGTATGATTTTGGGAGTGGCGCGATAGTGGCGGTGGCAGTGGCGGAGGAGAAGTGGTGGAACGATAGTGGTGGCGGAGGCGCAATGGCGGCAAAGAAACAGTGGTGGCACGGGAGAGACGAAGTGAGGGGTGGGGGTGGTTGATTTTGGGTGAGAAGGGAGTGATGAGGTGATTTGGGTGGGATTTGGGAAGGATTTTCGGATGTGGAAGAAAGAGTGAGAGAAAGAGTAAAGAGAAAAATGGGGAAGAAACCCGTCTAGGTCTGCCCTTAATTAGAAATTTACGATCGAAGTCGGTCGAAAAAAACGGTCGGTATTGTTAAATTCATTTTGACTGTTTGAATACACATTACCGACCGAAATCGGCCGATAATTGATTTTTAAATTATTTTTATAATTAATTTAATTACAATACCATCCGAAGTTAGTCGGTTTTGTCAAATTATAATATTTAATATTTAACTTATATGTGTGTGTGTGTGCGTATTTTTTTAATTACTTTTATATGTGTGTATGTGTTTTTTTTAATTACTTATGAATGGGTGTATGTGTTTTTTTAATTACTTATATATGTCTTTTTTTAAATTACTTCTATATGTGTGTATCTATTTTTTTAATTACTTTAATCGGTTAGTAACTTATTTTAAAATAAAATATAATTTGTTTAACTGATATATATAAGCTATATTCGATTAAATCTTACTATAACACATTTAAAAACAAAGTGTATAGTTATATAAGATGTAGTGCTATATATATAGTATATTTAAGTTTTAGCAACAAAAATATATGAATATAGCATATATTAACATAACATATGTTAATATAGCATTTATATGTATACATATATTGTTGTTGCTACAAATTACGTATTAATATAGCACTACATCTTATAGAACTATATATAAGATGTATAAATAGTATAGTATAATATAACATACATATATAAGTTATACTCGATATATATATATATATATATATATATATATATATATATATACGTATTAATTAAAATTGAAGGAATTTATATAACTAAAATTAACAAATATGGATAATTAACCTTCAAAGAGAGGATGGGGGTATGATTTTGGGAGTGGCGCGACAATGGCGGTGGCAGTGGCGGAGGAGAAGTGGTGGCACGATAGTGGTGGCGGAGGCGCAATGGCGGCGAAGAAACAGTGGTGGCACGGGAGAGACGAAGTG